>JADRCH010000122.1:1031738-1208102 GCA_019843965.1 Rhynchomys soricoides
TGAGGAACATTGACTATCATCGAAATCGACATCAGCAATGAGGAACAGATAGATGAAGAGTCACTGGACCACATGCGTCCCCTGATGAGCTAACCCAAGAAAAGCATGCTAACATTCTGGTTCACTTTAGGCATTACCATGAGATAACCATTGACCAAATCAAAGGGCAATCCCACTACTGGGGAGGGTGAAGCAGGAGTAATAATACTGGTTTAAAGAGTGTGCTCTGAGCTAGGTGGTGAACTCTAGACTGCCCTGCATTACAGTGTGAGGCCCTGTCTCAAAACAACAACAAGTTTAATGCCAAACAATAACAACAACAACAACAACAGTCAAAACAGAAGTCTTTAGAATTAAAAAAAAATGAGAGATGCAACAGGTAAATACAACAATTAATCTTAAACTAGATTCTCTAAGGGGAAAATATGTACTAACAGGAATGAAATGGGCATATAGCAGTGCATGATTCAAAAGTATTCACAAAAAAATGATTTTAGATTATGTAGCAAAATTCCTGCTCCTAGGATATATGTATTAATGTTGTTAACAGGAAAGAATGTTTTGCAAATTATGCAAACAATGAAGCTCAAGCAGTGAAGCTCACAAACAAACACATGCACATCCATGTGCGCACACACACACACACACACACACACACACACACACACACACCAGAGCAAGTGGAGAAAGCTGTTCGTGATATCTTGGGTAAAAGATATTTAAGTATTCTTGGTACTGTTGAAACCTGTATCAGTGAACTACAAGGTTGGCATATTTTTCTGCTAGTATAAAGATTACTAAGTTGAAATGCTTTTACTCTCAAGCTCTATCCTAAAATTATAAATGTAAGGAAAGATAAAATGCCATTTTATACTCTTTCAAAATAAATTCTAATTGAGATTGGGGTTCTAACATAAATATGCCAATAAGCATTTTCAAGGATCATAAAATAATTTTCAATAAAATAGCTACATCTTACCTCTTTGAACATAGACTATCTTTATTGCTTTAGGCTTCAAAATAAAATACTGAAAACTGGTGATGGTAGCTTAAATTAGTTTTTCTGTTAAATGATTTTACAGTCAATCTGCTTGATTCTCATATCAGAAGTGACTTTTGCAACACAAAACAGAAAAATTTCTCCCTTCCCTATGAAGGTCTCAACAATTCAATGTTTATCTTATGTTTAAAAATTTACCTTAGGGAAGAAACATTGAGCATCTCTGAACTGTCAGAAAATAAAATCCTGAAGGGTGATGGGCAGGAAACAGCAGAAAGTAACAAACCTATTAAGTTGCAAGGATGAGCTTCAACCCTCACTCAGAAGATTTTATTCTAAAGAAATCATGTTACTATGGAAACATGAAATGATAATACACATGTGCAAGACAAGAATAAGGGAGTCAAGACTTACAGGAGGAGAGTGATGAACACACACACACACACACCACACACACACACACACACACACACATACGCATGCACATGCCCACACATGGGCAGGCACATGCACACATGTGCACACACACACACACACACACATTCGTACACACATGCACTCATGCCAACACACACACATACTCATGCATGTGCACATACACATGCATGCACATTCACACACTGGCACACACATACACCCATACATGCACACGCACACACACATGCATGCATCCACATGCATACATGCATATTCATTCACAAACACACATATGCACACACACACACACACACATACATGCGCACACAATGAACTCACATGTGTGCACACACATCTGCATCACATGCCACAGCAAAGAAGAGCAGGAAGGAAGCTATGGGAAGGCTACAGACTAAGTAAGACCTTGGGCCTGAAATGTTCCTGAGGTATAAAGAGCAAATCCAGGGAGGAAATCTGTGCTATGCGCAGCCTTGGTTATACTTGGTAAAAGGCCTCATTCAGCCATCCCATTGAGTACTGACACTGTCAGATGGCTCTGCTCGAGGTGATGAAAGGGGGTGATTTGCTCGTTAGGTTTGCCAGTCACTCATGCCGTGTCCTGATGCTGTCTGTCTCTTCTTCCTTAGACATTTGGTGTGCCTGGGCACATGGTTGAGCCGTTGTCAATCACCCAGCCAGGCCTATGACTTAGGCATTTATTTGGCTTCAGGATACATCTCTTTTCCTTCCCAAATTATATGTTTTGTTGGGGCAGTTTCTTCTCCATCACTTTGCGCCATGTGAGTGAAATGGCAAAGTATTAGAATGGTGGGATTTGTCATTTCTTTTTGGAACATATTTCCTTTTCAAGGTCCAATACAATCAAGAGTAAGTGGCACCCGAATCTAGGGCAAATAAGTGTGATTTCTAATGACTTTGAACCTTAAAATCAACTTAATAAGACAGGCTGTGAGAAAATAAAGAAAAGTAAAGCAAATTGGGTTAATTAATCAGCCAGCACTGCCTGTCTCAATTTTATGAGCTTACTTCCCTCATCCAAACGCTATGCTCTAGGCTTCCAATCACAGTCTCCCAGCAGGCACTACCTCCTCAATTCAGAATTTGTTTTCATTGTTTGCAATAAAAGAAAATTATACTGCAAAGCTAATTACTAACCTGTATGGTATGGATATCATACACACCCGCACACACGTACACACAATGCAGATCCAAATGGATACGAGTTTTATCCTTGTTGAAGGCACATTGATTCAAGACAATGTGCAGAGAGTGAATGAATTCAGAGGACTGAGTCCTAAATGGTATGTTTACATCAAACTTCTAACCTCAAGACTCAGGAACCTGTGTCGAAAAGGAGGCAGAAAGATTATAAGAAAGAAGTGTGGATGACTCCAAGAAAACTGTCTTGCAAATATAACAGGCCAGAAGCACATGTGAATTCATAGAGATTGTGGCAGCATGCACAAATCTGCAAAGGTCCAAGCCAGATGGGTTTCCTTCATAGAGGAAGAAGTGACATTGAGCTCCAGCCACTAACCAAGAAGTTATTTGTAATTGATACCCTGGCAAAGAGAACGTCAGTTTTCTTCAATGGAGTGTCACAGGGTATATCAAGCATACTTCAAGGCGGGTCCACAGCCCAGGAGTAACTTGACAAAATAAAATAAATTCAACAGTTTTATTGTGGATATTTTGGTTCATTTTGATTTGTTTGGCATTTTTGTCTTAATGGTTTTCAATTGTTTTGATTTTGTGGGATTTATATTTTGAAAGAGAAGGAAAGATCATAAATTTTGATGGGTAAGTAGGCAAGAGAAGATCTGGGAGGAAAAAAACATGATCAACATATATTGTATTTAAAAAGGTTCTAAAGAAATAATAAAGAAAAGGTAAAATGATAGAATTACTGAGATGCATGAGAAAGATTATACCTATATTTGATTTCCCCCTTACCCTTTTTAATACTAGCTTCTTCTCACTGTTAAAAACTATATAGATGTATACCCACAACCTATTATACATACATATACTCAGATACATATGCACACATACTTACATATGTAAATGTGTGTATATTTATGTCATTCCTAGAACTTTGCATGGAGTGACATTTAATAATTCTGTATTAATTTATACTATAAGTGTGCATCCTGTTACATATAATATAGTTCATGATGTATAATTACAAATTAATATGAAATTATAGAATAGCCAACAAAACTCATGGAGTACCTACTGCTATTGGCCTTACTTGTACAGACTCTAAGGTACAGATGAATAAAGTAATTCTTTAACTTTTCAAATCTTCGACTACTGATTTTGGGCTGTGAGAAACTATCTGGTTCTAAAGTTTGCCTCTGGGTTCATGAGCTACTATTTAGGTCTGGCATTTGCCTTATTTTAAACTAAAAACTTTGCAATGAGACTCAAATCTAGAGTCTCTCACATTCAAAGCAATCACTCTATCACTAATTTATGGCTCCAGATCCGCCATCTCTCTTTTCAGTGATCACAAAGATCTTGACTAAGTAACTAAAGCTTGAGCTGTTATCCCATAGCAATGATTAATTCAATGTGTGTTCCTGGAAACTCCAGTTTTGAGAAGAAGCCACAAGCCAAGCATAACCTTAAACTGGAAATAAATTAAGAGAATGAGAAAAGCACAGCTCAATGGGAAAGGCCAGCAAAGAAGCATTATGAATTTACAGCAGCCATCTTTATGATCTGGCTCTGGGTCTTCTTTCCACCATTGCTAGAATTGTCATTCAAGATGACTTTCACATCCCAGTGAAGACTGCTATTCCAGTCTTGTGGTTCCTTGGTACCTTAATGCCCAATGAAAGTTTGCTCTCCTTGAACCTCTCAACTGTTTGCTCTCAACCTGGGACAATATCATTCTTAGTAATGCCGATCCTAATTCACGCATTGCTTTTTTCAGTTCCCCAGACACCGTCTTCAGTACACTGCCCTCCTCTGCATTGTCTTTGTATCAGGGCATGTAACTACCATGTCACAGGACACCTCTCAAACACTGCGTGCTTCATTGCTCCTTCAACTCAAATAGGTATCTGGCCTTCATCTCACTGTAAATTACTTGTGCATTTGGGCACAGTGCCCATCTGACCACAATGAAGACTATGCTCATTCATTATTCATTCTCTCTTCTTGATCAGTGAATACATTTTTACATCTGCTCCATAATCATTCCCACTCACATAGGCCCTCCTTCCCACTTCTCTGCAAATCTCTCTTGCTACTGAATCATTGTCAGCTGCACAAATGCCTGTGCATAGAACAGACTAGAACACATTCCTCTATGTAACACAGGTCTTTTTCATCTGCTTCCACTGTGAGGAATCTGAAAGTCCTGGTTTCTGGATGGTTAGATTCTCAGCTGTCGTCACATCTTTTCCTCCATCTTTCTTCTACGTTTTCACCCCTTTACTCTTTTGGAACAGTTATTGAGGTGATAGAAACAGATCGTTGTGTTTTCAAATCATCTCTTATGTCTCACTTGATTTATCTTATTAATGCACCACTAGTCACTCTTCGGCTTTCATTGATTCATCCAGCCATCTTCTTGAAAACCACCTTCCCCTAGACCTTCTTTTATCCACAGGTCTCTCCTTCTTAATCACTTCTTTGGCTTCTTCCTCCTTTTGTTTTTGAATTTTGAAGTTGCCAGTGCTCGTTTCTAGGAAGTGTTTTTCAAGATTCGTGTACTGATGCCATCAAATTGTGCCTTCAGCCAAGACTTTTCCCTGAAACCCACATTCATTTTTAACACCCACTTCTATAGTTCTAATAGTCCATATTGTCAGAAATAAATTTTTTATCTCATCTCTCCACAAATTGCTTTCATTTTTAGCAAATGGTACATATGGTTATTGATACATTTTCAGAGGATAAACCCTTCTGGCCTCTTTCTCTCTTTTCCCCCAATCTATCTAATTTGTCTCTCTGTTTAACATTTCTATAATTACCACTACAGTATGATCTTTGGCTACTATAGTAACTGAGCTCACTGGGCTCTGTACTCCTGTCTCTACCTGTTATTGGTACTCTGTATAAAACTCTAATTCATTCTCCCAATACAAAAGTTCAATATTGTCCCATCCAAAATCCTTCAAAAGTATGTCATCAGATGAAAAATAAAATACAAAACTCCTATGAGGCTTGAGAAGATCTTTGTCTTGCCCTAGTCTCCTATCTCTGTTTGTCTCTTCACATTCAGGTGTCACCATACTTTTCACAATATTTTTGTTTTTGTTTTGTTTTCTATCATAGGATTTCCCTTCTTTGTTCTTTCTCTAGAAAATAATATTTCCATGGTTGAACTTTTCATAAGAGAATGTATGATATGTTTCAAGTGAGATACATGAGATGTAATAGTTTGGTTATTGTCACTGTCTTACTTTTCCATAGCTGTGATAAAACACTATGATGAAAACAACTTATAGAAACAGAGTTTATTTTGGGCTTCCAGTTTCAGAAGATTAGACTCCATTAGAATCATAGTAGGGAGCATGGCAGCAGGAGGGAAGGAATTGTTCTTGAAGTATAGCTGAAAACTTTCCTTTTTAAAAAGATTTATTTATTTTATGTATGTGAGTATACTAGCACTGTCTTTCAGACTCACCAGAAGATATCATCAGATCTCATCGGATCCCATTACAGATGGTTGTGAGCCACCGTGTGGATGCAGAGAATTGAACTCAGGATTTCTGGAAGAGCAGTCAGTGTTCTTAACCACTGAGCCATCTCTCCAGCCCTTACAACTAACATATTAAGACAATAATCACCACAAGGTAAAGAAAATGTACATGGAAAGGCATAGGCTTTGGAAACCTCAAAGACCATCTCTAGTGACACATCTCTTCCAACAAAGGCACAATTACTTGTTCCACAAACTGGGAACCAAGCAGTCAAACATATGAGCCTATGCTAGCTATTCTCATTCAAACCACCGTAGCCGTCATCAAAAACATTTTAATTACATATTATATGTGCTAGATTACTTACCTTAATAGTATAAATTTGGCCCTAAATATTTTGTCAGTTTGTAATAAATGGTAAGAGTTAAAGATGATGGCCACTTCTTTATCCTATGAAATGTGAGAAAATATGTAACATTATTATCTATCTGTGCCATTTACTATTTTCCATGCTTGATTGCCATAGTGTTCAGAGCAAAACAACTTGTCAATGATTAACTCTTTTAGAGTTGCTTTTAAGATAGGCACTTTGATCCTCAATGTAAAACCCAAAAGGAGGTCCATAAAGAATTTCCAAGAAACATCATATGCATGAGACAAATAAAGCCCATGGTAATAGTTCATACCATCATACCATTTCTTCCATCATTCACTTTCTTCCATTTTTAACAAGAAGAGTTCCATAAAAATAGAAGAGCCTAGCAGAAATGTAGCATACCATAAATAGACTGAGTGATTGGTACAGCACTAAACTCAGAATATCAACTTCAGGTTACTGAGAAGGGTAGAAGAAATTGCCAAAGTCAGGTTTTAAAGGAATACCTAATAGCTAGACTGGATTACAAACAAGAGTGAGGATGTGTGGCATAGTGGGAGGACCATTTGACTACTGTCATGACAGTAGCAAGAGTAATCATGAAAGGAGATAAGTGAGATCGTTCTGACTTCCCAGGGCAAACCTGTACCTTTGTACACCGTAAGTGCTAACCTCAAAGTCTCAGTGACATATGAAAGCAAATGGGGCTCTTATATCCATAAGGTTGCTGGCAGGTTATTCCCTCTGACTGGCTGGACAATGCTGCACCATTGAACCAACACTGAGCACTGGTTTGCATCCCATGCCATCATGCCCTGGCTATGTTTAAATGTGTAGTACTGAGAAATAAATGTTGTTCTTAGGCTGGATCTCAGGGTAAAAGACCATGAGGGAACTTGTGATGCTCTGTGAGCACTGGGCTTGGAACTGCCTGGCACAGCCTCATTTCTGCCATATCTATTACTACTAGATGTCATCTAGAAAGCCTATACTGCAAGGCACTGCAGAGATTCTTGACAAGGCTTATAACTTGTAAATAACAATCGCATATAATGCAGGTTAACAGGTTAAAAAAATCTTAAACTATGTTATAACCTGGACAAGAGAACTACAAAACTGGATGAGGCAGGACTAGAAGAGATAAGAAATGGGAAAATTTAACAACAGTGGTGGATAGGTTGGTAGCATTCTTGGCTAATGCAGCCACCATAGTAAAAGAAAAAGAAGAAGAAAGAAACAGAGATTAGAAGAGAAGAGATTATTGTATCATATAGCATGGCAGAAACATGAGGCTGGGTCACATTCTGGATAGAAGAAAAGAAGGAATAAGTTCAAGATGGCACCAAAACCCTGTTGAAGGAAAAATGAAAATGAAACAAATACAGAGGGAAGATGATAAAGATGGATTCTTGCTCTGCAATGAGTTTGGCTCCTATTTTAGAACCTGCATTCCTTCTTGAGTCAGCCCAGGCTGCCTGAGATGCCTTGCATTTGACACATGGCAACTGCTTACTCTGTTCTTAACATCACCTGGGACACTTACAGCTGGGAGGTAACACGCGTTGTACTCCTGGAGCCCTATGCTTAAGCTTGCTCCTCCACATGCTCTGCCATGGGTTGGCACTTCACCAGCCTGCCTCCCACGTAAACTATTTATTTACTATGGGTCTTCAAGGCTCAGATATATTTTCTATCCTTTCCTTTGGAGTCATGAGAGAAAGCCAGCTGCAGCCGGTCTTGAATGAGCCAACTCCAGCACTCACTACACTTAATAGTCACCAAATGCAAAGCTTTCAATTTATTTTAATTAATTTTGATTTCTTTTCTTTTCTTTCTTTCTTTCTTTCTTTCTTTCTTTTTTTGTTAAGTCTTTTGACTTAGTGATTTAAGAGAATGTCTGGATATGGGAAAAAGTTCAAAGAGTGAAAAATCAAATATTTGGTATTTAAAATGAAAAAAAAAATGTAATCTTTACAGATAACACTGTGAGTAATGAAAACAATTTTAAGGGCAGAGAAAGAAAAGAGACTTGCTAAGATCGTTCCCAATCACCAGCAAAAGAGAAGAGAGTCAGCAAAGGGAATAGGAAACTGACTAGAAGCCAGGTTTATTTTTAGTGTGTCTTTTCTACAGAGGAAATGAGGACATTTTTTATAACAAAGGCCATTTTATAAGAGATTGGATTGTGTCCTTTCTGAAGTTATAGAATCACTTGAGAAAATAAAGTGGTGGAAGTCACTGAAAAAATATAATACTTGGTGAAGAGTTCTAAAATAAAATGTGAAAAAAGTAAGGATACATATCCTAAAGTATTTTTGACAAATGCTCTGTGGAAAACCAATTTAAGTCACCCTCACATAGAGCGTCAGTGCTTATATATGCTGAGCTTAGATTACTTTCTTGAAAATTGAGCACAAGCATCAAAATATGTACATTTCCAAATATATTAGAATGTTTTAAAAATATGTTTAGATTCTTTCTTCAAGCACTACCCAACCATTATTTTTATATGGGCAATTAACAGAGTCAAAGGTAAAAATCACCTACTATAATCAACATTCCATTAAAGTGTGTTTATTACTGAGTATTTTACAGTGTTATATTTTTCCTCCATTCCTTTAACTGTAGTGGAAATGCAATGATTTGACTTCAAAAGCAGAAAGGAAGAATGTTGGTGGCAGCCATAGCCCTAAGAATAGGTTCATACAAGATGGTAGAGAGTTGCAGATCAGAAGCTCAGGGTTATGGTCTAAGTCAGTGCTGTCGGGAGGACATATAAAATCCTTTCAGAAGAATCCAATTGATTGCTGTAACATAGACATGCTTATTATAGGTGAGATGATAAATAATAACATACCTAACTGAACAGTGAATGAGACTAGACTGAGTTTGTTTGCTTACATAAAGCTTGGAGGAATAGTCATAAGTCAAGCGCCACCAGATAAATGATAAACCTCATGCTGACACATGAAGATGAGCATTTTTCTAATCATGATCCAGGTTTGCAGGTTTTATGCAAGCCTTTCTGACTCTTAGAGAACATCACGTGATTTCCAAAATGTTTGCTCCTCTACACTTGTGCTGATACTTATTACAAATGTTAGTGCTTGAAAATGTGTCCAAGGGGAAAAAATTAATGACAAACCCCTGAGCTATTTTGACACTATAGCCCTTACCAATGAAGTGTAGAGCTCAGCATTACTTAAATGTAAGTTTTTCATGTCAGAGGTTTCATTTATTCATGCATGACTAGCTAAACATATTAAACATAATGTAAACACATAGAACTAAGTGTTCTATACTTTTGCTTGGATTTGACTTGTCCAGACTTATTTCTATTGTCAAGACTTATTTTGTCTTGAATGAGCCTTTGGTACATTTATATATTTCAATGAATTTGTTTTTTCCAATGAATTAATGTAACTTATTGGAACAGTCTTCCTATTATTTTCTTGTTGTCCTTTTAATATTTTTAAAAAATAATGCTGTAATCTCTACTTATAGTTGATGTTTATAATGTCTATGTCTTTTCATTTTTTGTTCCATGTATATGTGTTCCCTTGTGTGTATGTCTGTTTGCATGCAGTTGTTCATCAACACCTGCATATGTTGTCCCCCCTCTCTTTTATCAGTCTGGCTTATTGATTATATAAATCCAATAAACATATTTTGACATCATTGATGTTTTTTATGCTTCTCTATTTCTATTTCGCTGACTACATATGACCTGAGTGCTCCTTTACTCAACGCATTTGCTTTAACTTGCTTTACTTTCTCTTGTATAAACAGTTTTATTGGAGGGTTTTCCCTCCAATAGGCATCTGTGTTTAAGGTGATAAATCTCCCCATCCCAGAAAAACAAAACAAAACAAATTGTTGATTTAAATGTATCTTGTGCTATTATTTTCATTTAATTCAAAGTATTTTAAAACATATGTTCATCCAGTAATGTCTTGTGTGTGGAAGTAGGGTGGCGAGTTCTTGTAAGCTCTGATGCAGTAGTGGAGATCAGAAAACAGTTTCAGAGATTCTTAGGGCTCAAACTCAGGTTATTTGACAGTAGTAAGTACCTTTGTGCACTAAGCCAACTAACAGGCCTTCATTCATAATATTTTTTATTTTGTAATTTCTCTGTTGATAAAGCTATTATGGTAAGTTCTATTATTTTGGTTTTAAATACACGGAGATACACACTAACATATAATAGATAATTAGTATATATTATATAGTATGTAGTATATAATAGGTGACATTGACATATGACACATGAGGTAATGTATTACATTTAAAATATATAAGATATAATATATATAAATATATGTATCATAAACACATATGCATATATATCATATCATATATCATATATGCTATATCCTATATCCTATATCATATATCAGAAATAACCTAAAATATTCTGCAATAATTTGGATTTATTATTTTCTTCTTATATTTTAATCTTCATTCATTTTAAATTTCTGTCCTTCAATCCACAAATAGCAATTACTTTATGTGATGAGTTCCTTTATCCTATTGATATCCTTTGTTCTGAAATCTACATTGTCATGTTTTACTTTGGTTACTCCACTATTCTGTGAGTTCATTTTAGCATGTTGAGTTCATTTCCCTTCTTACTTTAAAAGAGAAGACTAACAAAAATATAGAAGGAACGAAGGAGAGAGAGAGAGAGAGAGAGAGAGAGAGAGAGAGAGAGAGAGAATCCTTTTGCTTGTGTCTTTATCACAAAAGTTTGAGTATTTGTCTTTATTACATAAATAAGAGCTGGATCTTGCTTCTTATAATTTAACCTGGCTCCTTGTTTTCTAGTGAGGATACTTTTATCATTTGCAGGAAGTGTGATTGCTAATGCAGTCAGGCTTTAATCTCTGCTTTGTTTCCCATTTGCAGGTTTCATTTTCTTTCAAGTCCTCCTCATCCTCACCCTCTTCCTCCTTTCCTTCTAACTTATTTTGTGAAATAATTGAAAACGTGTTACAATTTTCTGTTAGGGACCTCAAAGAAGAAGCATTTGGGTATTTTGTATGTTTGTAGGTATGTATATATCTGTATGGATTCAGAGGAAGAGGGAGATTACAGAATGGGGTCATACAACTGAAATTTAAAATCTGCAGTGAGTTGGCAGGCTGGAGACTCAGGATTGAGTAGCCATAAGCCAGAGGCTACTTTAGATAGAATTCTGTCTTCCTAAAGAAAGTCAATCTTTTCTTTTCTTTTTTTCCTTCTTTTTTCTTTCTTTCTTTCTTTTTTCCTTTTTTTTTTTCAAGACAGGGCTTCTCTGTATAGACCTGGCTGTCCTGGAACTCACTCTGTAGACCAGGCTGGCCTCGAACTCTTTTCTTTTCTTTTTAATGAAAACCTTCTAGTCTTTTGAGGAAGCTGGCCCAAATTATAAAGGGCAATCAGCTTTATTGAACGTATTGATTTAAATATCAGTGTGATCTAAAAAACAAATTAGCACCACAGAAATCACTAAATAATATTGGTCTAAAAGCTATGCATTAACAATGTTGTCACATAAAATTAACCACCTCAAATATGTATTTAATTCCTATATTAGTTTATTAGCAATAGCTCATTGTCTTACCTTAATGTGTACATTATGATTCATGATTAGCATCTTTAACATTCTTTTATTTTTAATTTTATTTTTGGATATTTACTTTATATACATTTCAAAGGTTTTTCCCTTTGGAACCCCTCTATTGAACCCCCTCCCCTGCCTCTATGGGGGTGCTCCCCCACCCACCCACCCACTCCCACCTTCCCTCCCTAGCATTCTCCTATAGTAGGACATTTAACACCCTAAGGCCCAAGGGCCTCTTCTCCCACTGATGGTCAATAAGGCCCTTCTCTGCCACATATGTGGCCAGCACCATGCATTTTTTGCTTGGTGATCCAATCTCTGGGAGCTTTGGGGGGTCTGGTCAGTTGACACTGTTGCTCTCTCCATGGGGCTGCAATCCCCTCAGCTCCTTCAGTCCCTTCTCCAACTCCTCCATCCAGTCCAACAATTGGCTGCAAGCATCTTCCTCTGTATTTGTCAGGCTCTTCCTGAGCCTCACTGGAGACAGCTTATCATGTTTCCATCAGCAAGTACTTCCCAGCATGCACAAGAACATCTGGGTTTGGCAGCTATATATGGGATGTATCCCCAAGTGGGGCAGTCTCTGGGTGGCCTTTCCTTGAGTCTCTGCTTCACACTTTGTCCCAATATTTCTTCCTGTCTTCATTAATTCTGTGGCATGTCTCTTATTCCATCATCCTTTGCAAAGGTTCCTCCTCTGGGTTCTCTCCTCCTCTTGGTGCTGCCCCTCTCAGATACATATTTTGTCTTTCATAAAACATGTATATTTCATACAATTTCCAATTTTCTTGGAAATATTTTTAAATAAGGATGTACTCTCATTTGGCACCATAGTCAGCACTCTCCTCTCTTTAGACATTCCAGTTCTGTCTCGCGTGTTCTCTCTTACCCTTCTACATTTGCTAATTCAGTTCCTTTACTCATGAATTTTTCTATCTTTGTGAGTCCAGAAAAGGTTCTATTTTACTTTGATTTGTAAATTACTTTTTACATTTATTTATTTGTGTGTCTTTGTGTTTAACAATGTCTTATGAGATTCAAGTCATCAGTTCTTATTGCATTTTGTAAGAATAAATATTTGAAAATACTACAATTCTAACATTTAGTAATTTGATAAGAACTGAAGAATGATGTAGAGAGTATACTTTTTCTGTAATTAAACTGTATTCTTCTATATGAGCAGAAAATTTGGGCTGGCTTGTTGGCTTAAGAGGAAAATACCTTTGCCACAAAGGCCTGATGACCTGAGTTGGATCCTCAGAACCCAAATGGTTGAAGGAGGAAACTGACTCCTGCAAGTTGTCTTCTGACCTCCACAAAGGCATGCCCACACCTGTGTACTAAATAAATACATATACTAACATTTAAGAAAAGGGTAAAAATTTGTATATTCAGTAAAAACACTGTAATCCATGACACACAAAGGCATTAAATCTGAACTGAGGTGCTTCAAGAACTTTGGTCCGTAGCTGTATGCAGTGTGGTATTGTGCACAGTGCACAGTCTACATGTTCACAGTGTGGTGGTATCCACAGTGTAGAGTCTATCTGCCACATGTTCAGAAACCAACTCTTCAGCAAAGTCACTTACTTCCTTCAGGTGAGAACATCTCAGATTCATCGCATATTTGATTCTGAATTAGTTTTCCATCATTGTGCATTTCAAAACTGTTTACAGATTCTGACTCTTTAGTGAGTCCCACAGTCTGATAGAGTGTGGTATCATGTTGCATCATGACTCATTGTTTAGAAAACTGACTCTATTCAGTGTCCTGTGAATTAAGAGACTTTCAGTTTGTCTAGAAAATGATTCCATCCTTTCTCTCTTTTACTCAATTTTCTCAATATTTTATTTTGGTTTTGGTAACTAAGATATAAATTCAAACCCCCTATAAGCCAAGTCTATTAACAAAACTGATTTTGGATGCCTCGAAATTCAACATTTGGAAGTTTCTTAATACTAAATTGTGGGTCTAAACTTTAAAATCCATTCCTAGAGAAGTAAAGCAGATGAAAGCTCTTTAATAAATTAAAACATAAATATTTCCCATTGATATTTTAAAATTTTATTTGAAAAATAAAATTTTTCAAATTTTATATGTATATAAGTATATTTATATACTTTCATGTTGCTTGCTTAGTATGCTTTTTTGATGAATGTATGCATTGTATAATGATAAAAATCAAGATGGGACTGTTTATTTTTATTGATTATCTGAAGCCAATCTATTAGTTGGTTCCTTAGAAAGGTCTGATGAAGGATTAGAACTGTACCTGAGTGGTACAGCAGTTTCCTGGCATGCAATGTGCTGTGAGGTTTCAGAATCCAAGCTCTTAAGTGAGATAAATCAACTTTCCAGCCCTTCACATAGCTATTGGTTTTAGAAGAAACTGGTCCTGGTTAAGCCACATGACCACTGGAAGACCATGGTTCCTTGCTGACTATTGGCTAGAGATGGTCATTTACCTGCAGAGTAGCAGTTATATAGTACTCTCCTGAGGTGCAACCCATCTGTTCAGAGTTGGACAGAGGAAGGAATAAGATGGAAATCCCATTGCTTTGATGTCCTGATCTTGGAAGCAGAATTTGGTTACTGGGGGGTGGGGGGGAGAAACAAACTAAAATCCAGCCTCACACGTAGGAGGAAAACAAGCAACATGAAAATCAGGAGGTTGGGTTGACAGATCTAGGGAAATGGCTTAGTAGGTATGTCCTAGAAATATTGTAGCTTCATCTTCTATATCCTTTCAAGAATTTTCTAAATTACACTTTTTAAAATCAAAGTACTTTTCTATTTAATTGCTTAATTAGATTATTTGTTTGAGTCTTGTGTTGAAAATTTGGAGAAACAGTGTATATAGCATAAAAAGAGATTGGAAAATACTGCCCACTAGTAAATAAAAAAGAATTCTTCTCTTCTTTATCTTTAAGATTAGAAACATCGACATAAAATGGGGAGGAAGGGATCGGCTTTATAATGGCCTTACTAAAATGTGTGGGCACAGCTATGTTTCATGAGGAAGACCAATAGCATGTATGGAGAGAATAACTTTTACTTTTGATGAAAAATTTTAGATCTGTGAATCTTTTGTTAAATTATTTTCCTTTAAAAATCATAGTGAATACTTTTTCTCTCTTTAGATTACAGAAATCTTTTCCCTTTTTAAAAAAAATGAAGTTAAGTGCAGTCATAATATATTCTTTAGTAAAGCACTGATGCTGGATAATAAGGAATGAGGTATCTGTGGGATAATAAATGGTAAAAATAAAGTTAAACATCTATTTTCTCCATAATTTTCAAAGCTTATATAAACACTAGGAGCTATGTGAATGGCTGCCTTCAATATACGAAAAATTTGTGAAGAATACTTTAGACATTTAAGTAAAATAGCTTAAAATCATGTGAATAGCTTTTTCTATTTATATTATTACTGATACTTCAGTGCTAGGAGGCAAAAATTCATTTTCTATCTTTTCTCTATGAAATGTAGATTCATATCTAAAGGCCAATGTCTGACACTAAAGAAATGTAATAAAGTTTGATATAAAACCTGATTACCTTCCATCTAAAAAATAGAGATGCAAGTATTCCTAACTTTGTGCTAGAAATAGAAATTAGTAAGAAACTCAAGTTGGTTCTAAAATCTTCTACCTAAACAGAAACTATCCCAAGCTCTAAATCCCAAGGACAGAAATGAACGATAAAAGAAATTCTATTTTCTAAAGAGTGTAATAGCTTACTCAGCTACCAAGAAGCCATATTTGCAGACCAATATACTGTTTTCATACTAAATTACATATGTCTTATATTTTATACACTATATTACAATACCTTCAAACATAGATTGTCCAGTTCTTGCTTTGGTTAATTGCTTGTGCATTTTTGTTCATCCAGTCATTTTAGAGAATAAGTCATGGAAATAGTTGCTCATCATGTGGAATTTACACTCATTTTTGTGGCTGCAGGTGCCTAACTCTTCCAAATTTTTATGCAAGCACACACACAGATGCATACCCGTGCATGCATATGCACATACACCTGCTCACATGCATGCACAAATACCTATGCATGAAGACACATGCACACATACATCATTATAGTATATGCAAAGTACATCTTCCAACTAGCAAGGCTAAAAGTATCAGAGAAGTAAATCAGAAAGTTCCTATTTGCTTCCCTCCAATGTTACATTAGCTCTTTCTACTCATTCCAAATCAAACAAAAATAAGAGAGAGGACACAGAAACGTACAATCAATCTCAGCACATTTGTTTGAATTTCTGTTTTCAGTTTTCAGGTTCTCTCATTGTAGACTCACGCCTTAACTAAATCAGAGAACTGGAAAACAGTGGGATTGGCTCATACAGTAGATGATTCTACAATTCAGGATATTTCTTTGTGTGTGTAGGGGGTGGGGGATTGACAGAACTCAGTAGAAAGCAGACAGGTAGTTCTATCTGGAATTTGCTCAGGTCCTAGACTGATCATGTAGACTCTAGATTTTTGAGACCATGGCAGTAGCTGTAATCCTGATACAACCACAAAGTCACAAGAGGAACAAGGAATACCATAGTGTACTTTGCTGCTAAACAGTGACATTCCTTGATTTATGGTGAGTTCTGCAGGATATAAACCCACTGCAATCCAGAGGCATTGGGAATCTGGGTAGAATTGTCAAATCATTAGATTTAGCTTAGAGCTCTAATGAGTATAGAGATTATGACATCTGTTTTTCTTGGAAATTCTGATCAAGAATCCTTGCGATGGTAATTTAAAAGAATCATTTATTTTGTTTAGGATTGAGTAGGTCCATATGTCTACAGAAAATTTGTAACTCACTCTATTTGGCATAAAGTTTAATTCCTCTTTGATACTAATCCATATCTTGCTTGTGGCTTGATAATCATGGTTTTATATACCGGTTGCTAAATTTTAAATTATAACTTGTCCACGTATAAGAAAATAATATTATACAGATTTAAAAATTTTATCCTGGAGCTAATGTTAGCTCCAATAAAAATAGAACTTTTAATTTTGAGGAAGTAATTGCAGGTTATTTTTTCTCTCATGTTCCAAAACCGTAACACTGATTTCTTGAGCTGAAACAGACTTCTATATTAATCATTTCTGAGAACACAAACTCTTTAATAGACATAAATATAGCTTTTTTTGATAAGCAGAATACATAGCTAGATAACAGTAGATAGATGACAGATAGATAGATAGATAGATAGATAGACAGATAGATAGGATAGATAGGTAGATATATAAACTGACAGATAGATGGTAGATAGATTCTTGTAAAAGATCAGCATAAGTCTGAATCTGAAGGTTGTTTTTCCTTCTGGAAGCCTAATATTTGGTTCTTGATAATTAGAATGAAAAGCTTGCCTGTTATATAAAATGTAGTTTGCTAATATTCTGTTATAGTTTTAATGTAATACAAGAAAACAGCATTTACATATGCTTTATTCATAAGGACTTTTTCTTTTTTAAGTAAGGTGTTTTGTGACAAATTCATCTTTGATGTTTCTAAAAAACTCTGTGCTCCATGCTTGGCTAGTTACCTGATACTTTCTGTTTCCAACGCTTTACGAACTGAAGTAATTACTAAAATTATACAAAAGTGATTCTAGCTTCAGTTTAAGTAGCAAAGGGAAATTGATCTGTTAAATTACCACTAAATATTTTAACTAAATATATCAAAAATCTGTCACTACTATAAATTATGGCTTAATATTCTGTATGGAAACTGAGAAGGTCATAAGTAAAAGAAACTACCCCAGAAAGTGTCATGGGCCTAAAGAGGTCATTAGAATCATAGAGCAGAGACTGGGGCAAAGGCAGGCATGGTGGTACATAGCTTGGATTTCACTCCGGAGGTAGAACTATGTAAGTTCTAAGAGATCCATGTCTACAGAGTTCTAATTTTATCAAGGCAACATGATGAGACATTTTCCAAGATATATAATAAACAAATAAATATTAAACAGAGAGCAATAGTGTAACAGACTACAAAATGACAAAATGAAGTTCAGTCCATGGACCTTCCTTCATTTTTTTTTCCATTTTTACAACACGTAAGTTTACAGTTACGTACCTGGCATAAGATTCCATGGGGACTTAGACAAAACAAGGTACATCTGGTCTCTGATACCCCTAGGTCCAACATCTCATATTTCAATCAATATTGCATCAAAAGGATATTTTAAATTGCCTCTGTACTGGGCATATACAAATTTTACTTTCTTCTCATTATTCTTTGAAGAACCCAGTAAAACTATTCACACTGCATTAAATCACAGCCAGCACTGTGAGTGAAGCAGAGGTGCTTTCAAGTCTATGTGAACATCATGAAGTTTGTTTGCAAATGCTGTAGCATTTTATATCATGGACCTGAACATCAAGAGATCTTGATAGCTTTTGGGACTCTTCTATCAACCTTTCTATAAATAATAATGAATGATTTTAATTTTAAAAATCTCTGTTCAATTCTTTTACCATTATGTATTATCTTTGTGATCAAGAACAAATTCCTTAACTTCTCTGAGCCTTGATTTGTTTGTTTGTGTGTGTGTGTGTTTTACTAAATCTGGCATGCTGATGTTTTCATAACAATTACTGACATTAAATTTCAGTATTAATTCTTGCAACACATACTGATTCAAAGAATAAATTAATATTTGTTCTAATAATTTATGCAACATGAACTAGAACTTTCTTTCTTCCCTTTACATATTACATTAATTAGTTTTCTATTGCAGTGATAAAACACTATGATTGAGGAACTTACATAAGAATGGTCTATCTTGGAGTTCCAGAGGCATAAGAGTCAATCAGGGTGGGTTAGCATGGCAGCGAGCAGCTGGCATGTTGCCTACAGCAGCAACTTATGAGTTCACATCTCAGTCCACAAACAAGGAGTAGAGACCACACTAAGAATAGCACAAATCTTGCAAAACTTGAAACCCTGCTCCCAGTGACACTTCTTCCCAACAAGGCCACTGCTGGGTCCAGCATCCCTGGTCAAAATTACATTTTAAGCTTAATTTTCTCCCTTCTTCTTCTCACATCTCTTTGCTTCTTTGCTTGTCTGTCCACTAAGAAGTCATGTCTCTGGTCAGACCTGATGCTGACTGCAAAAGAACAGAGGCAGGATTCCACAGAGAAAATGTGGCATTAATAGAGATAAATCTGCTAGCTTGGCTGAATGCCAGCTTTTAACCTGAAGGAACGTGTCTTCCACTATAAAGCAGGCAAATTCAATATTACTTCCCCCTAGTGAAGACAGATTGACTTTTAAGACACTGAGAAATGCATAGATAACTTTGTTTTACCTGGAACCATTTATATTGCATGAAGTAACCATGTGCTGGGCATGCAACTGTGGGGGTTTTTGGAATATTCAAGCACAATGCCAGTTCTCAGAAACTTGAAGACATAGAATGGATAGGTATTATTTGAAACAAGCCAACATGCTTTCAATGTGCTTAAAATGGGTTGCAGTTGTATGGTACCAATACCCCTTCCATTAGCTGAAACTCTTATTTGACATTAATAATCATTGTCATGGACTTCTTTTAAAAACATCCTTCAGAAATAAATATGTTATCACTTACTTCACATTGGCAAAGTTTCAACTGATTGCAAACAATTGAACCACTAAATCCCAGCAACTACCCTTCTAAACAAATGTATCTCTTCAGTTCACTCATTCTTTATATCTAGCATAATTTACAGTGGAATTATCATTTGAAAAAGGAATGTGTAGAATGTCTTTGAAATTTTATATTTATTAGGCACATACTTGTACATATATCAACATATCGGGATAATTTGAATATTTATAAACTCAAATACCATTTATTTGAGTAGAGACCTAGAGAGAGATGTGTCTGCTCCCCTAGAGACCCAGTTATCTCTGCAGTCTAAGGTACTGAAATATAGTAAGAGTAAGAGTTCAAAATATCTAAAGCATTGTCCTCTGGGCTTGGCAGGATCATCATACTCATAAACTCACGGCAGCTGTGGCTGCCTGGACAAGATCAAGCATCAGCATCCTGGGTCAGTGCAAACTAGAACCCATAGGTTACTATTTTTAAAAAGAGGACATGAAATTGGGCAGAGGTAGGAATTAAGGGTAGTTCTGGGAATAATAGGCAACGAACTGGGGGTACAATGGATTGTATATAGATATGATAGTCATAATAATTTGAAAGCATATTCTATTTTTAAATCCTCTCTAAGAGTTATTTTGGAATATTCAATTACTGTTATCAGCTATAGCTATCCTACACTGCTATAGAACACTAGGATATTGGCTTAAGCCAACTGTAGCCTCATATTCCATAACCATCGTCTTCCTAGTCATCTACTCCTCAATTATATTCTTCAGAAACAGATTTTTATGGGAGCTGTGAAATCTGTCCTGAAGTCGCTATTTTCCAGAAAAAGAGTTTTATCCCTATTGTGCACACATTCATACAACTCCAGCCATGCCAGTAAGTTGCATGACTACCCTTCATCAAAACATTTCCTCCCATAGAATTCATAAGGAAGTATTTATTTTTCTTTCTGCCTTTGTTTTCTGACTGTCTCTAATCTTTTTTTCTAATCTCCTTGAATTCCACTGAGTGCTTTTAACTTCAATCATCTTACATGCTACTCTGGAATGTGTGTTTGCAGAATCTATATCCACTGAGTTATATTCAGACATTCTAGCCAAGTGTAACTTATCATTAAAAAGAACAAGATTAATCAATATCAATATCAAAGAGGCCAAACAGAGCAGCCAAACAAATTTTACACACTGAGATGTAGCAAGTTTTATCTCTTTAAATAGGAAATACAAGAGGGTTGCAACTTCTAGAAACCCCTATGCCTCTGAAAAACTAAAAGGAAACTTACAGGAAACTCATTTTCATCTGAACACATGGATGTTGACAATGTAATCTTTCAGTCTTCCAGAACACAGCCAGGCTGGAAGCTAATTCACTGCTGGCTGCTGTCAGAAGCAATCTAACTTGTCCACAGAGAAGCTGCACAAAGAACATTGTTCATAACTAAACTACCTTGATAAGAAGCCATCCTCCCAGTGCAATTAGGAAATACAATGGCCAGAACCAGAGCTGAGGTTTTAATAATACAAGACAGTAAATCCTATTGATAACTTTCAGGACATAAAAGCAAACTAAAAGGAGGAAGTCAGATGGCTACTTCAAACTGATGTTACCTCACAGCACTTACAAACAGCAAATTATTGTTCAAAACTGAAAGAAGTGACAGCATCTTCTGAATGCCAAATATCTTTTATTAAATCTCCAGTGGAATTCCATTTGTGATTAATTAATTTAGAAGAAATTATTAAACAAGATACACACTAATAATTTTTGCAGACTATTTGTAGATATTTATTGTTTCACTCTGGTCACTATTTGTGAGTAAAGAGAGTATTCACTGTATCGGGAATTTTGCTGTGACTTCCAGCATAGCTACAAGCTTACAGAAGACTGTGTGGTTCGAGCCCTGCTTTCCCAACACAGGACTCTTTATGCCTAATGGTTAGTTCAGAAAAACCTTTCTTTTGGCAGGTTCTAAATGTTTTATTAGACTAGGGCCTCTAGTTTTATCTGTCTGTTGTTCACAGGCACTCAAGTTAGGAAAACAATTTTAGCCTTTGGACTACAGCAGCTTTGCTTATCATTTCAAACAAAGACCCTGGTGTGTGTGTGTGTGTGTGTGTGTGTGTGTCTGTGAGAGAGAGAGAGAGAGAGAGAGAGAGAGAGAGAGAGAGAGAGAATGTCTGAACATACCCATACCCATGGAGACCAAAGAGAAAAATCAGGTGTCTTGTTCTAACATTCTTCATCTTAGCCTTCTGTACTTGAGACAGGGTCCCTCACTGAACCTGAAATTGACCTAGCTGACCAGCAAGTCCTTGCTATCATGCTGTGTCATCCTCACTGTGCTGGAGCTATAGGCTCCTGCATCTACAACTGGCATTTTATGTGCTGTCTTAGATCCAAAACTTACATCTTCCTGGTTATTTAGCCACTGAACCATTTCTCAGGTCCCCTAAACACTGATGTGTAATTGATCTTCCATGTTATGTTTTTTATCTAAAGCTGAACCTGAACAAAAGAATATACCTTCTTCTCAGCACCTCATGGTACCTTCTCCAAAATTGATCATATAACTGGTCACAAAACAAACCTCAACAGATATAAGAAGATTGAAATAATCCCATGCCTCCTATCAGATCACTACGGATTAAGGTTGGTCTTCAATGGCAACAACAACGACACAAAGCCCACATACACATGGAAGCTGAACAATGTTCTGCTCAATGATAACATGGTCAAGGAAGAAATAAAGAAGGAAATTAAAGACTTCTTAGAATTTAATGAAAATGAAAGTACAACTTACCCAATCCTATGGGACACAATGAAAGCAGTATTAAAAGGAAAACTCATAGCTCTGAATGCCTCCAAAAAGAAACTGGAGAGAGCATATACTACATTCTGACAGCACACCTGAAAGTTCTAAAACAAGAAGAAGCTAATACACCCAAGAGGAGTAGAACGCAGGAAATAATCAAATTAAGGGCTGAAATCAACCAAGTGGAAACTAAAAGAACTATACAAAGAATCAACAAAGCCAAGAGCTTGTTCTTTGAGAAAATCAACAAGATAGAAAAACCCTTAGCCAGACTAACCAGAGGGCACAGAGACCATGTGCAAATTAATAAAATTAGAGATGAAAATGGAGATATAACAACAGACTCTGAGGAAATTACAAATATTATCAGATCCTACTACAAAAGCCTATATGCGACAAAATTGGAAAATCTGGAGGAATTGGACAAGTTTCTAGACAGATACCAATTACCAAAGTTAAATCAGGATCAGATAAACCATCTAAACATTTCCATAACCCCTAAAGAAATAGAAGCAGTCATTAAAAGTCTCCTAACCAAAAAAAGCCCAGGACCAGATGGGTTCAGTGCAGAATTCTATCAGACCTTTAAAGAAGACCTAATACCATTACTCTTCAAGCTATTCCATAAACTAGAAATGGAAGGAACACTACCCAATTCATTCTATGAGGCCACTGTTACACTGATACCAAAACCCACAAAGACCCAACAATAAAAGAAAACTTCAGACCAATTCCCCATATAAATATCGATGCAAAAATACTCAATAAAATTCTTGCAAACCGAATCCAAGAACACATCACAATGATCATTCACCATGATCAAGTAGGCTTCATCCCAGGGATGCAGGGATGGTTCAATACCCGGAAATCCATCAATGTAATCCACTACATAAACAAACTCAAAGAAAAAAACCACATTGTCATTTCATTAGATGCTGAAAAAGCATTTGACATAGTTCAACATCCCTTCATGATAAAAGTCTTGGAAAGATCAGGAATTCAAGGAGCATACCTAAACATAGTAAAAGCAATATACAGCAAACCAGTAGCCAACATCAAACTAAATGGAGAGAAACTCAAAGCAATCCCACTAAAATTAAGGACTAGACAAGGGTGCCCTCTCTCTCCCTATCTATTCAATATAGTACATGAAATTCTAGCTAAAGCAATCAGACAACAAAAGGAGGTCAAAGGGATACAAATTGGAAAGGACGAAATCAAAATATCACTATTTGCAGATGATATGATGGTATACTTAAGTGACCCAAAAAATTGCACCAGACATCTGCTACAGCTGATAAACAACTTCAGCAAAGTGGCTGTATACAAAATTAACTCAAGCAAATCAGTAGCCTTCCTATACTCGAAGGATAAACAGGCTGAGAAAGAAATTAGGGAAATAACACCCTTCACAATTGTCCTAAACAATATAAAATATCTTGGTGTTACTCTAACGAAACAAGTGAAAGTCTCTGAAGAAAGAAATCGAAGAAGACTTCAGAAGATGGAAAGATCTCCCATGCTCATGGATTGGCAGGATTAACATAGTTAAAATGGCCATCCTGCTGAAAGCAATCTACAGATTCAATACAAGCCCCATCAAAATCCCCATTCAATTTTTCATAGACTTAGAAAGAGTAATTCTCAAATTCAAATGGAATAACAAAAAACCCATGATAGCAAAAACTATTCGCAACAATAAAAGGACTTCTGGGGGAATCAGCCTCCCTGACTTCAAGCTGTACTACAGAGAAGTAGTGATAAAAACTGCATGGTACTGGTACAGTGACAGGCAGGTAGATCAATGGAATAGAACCGAAGACCCAGAATTGAACCCACACACTTATGGTCATTTGATCTTTGACAAAGGAGCTAAAACCATACAGTGGAAAAAAGACAGCATCTTCAACAAACAGTGCTGGTTCAACTGGTGGTCTACATGTAGAAGATTGCGAATTGATCCATTTCTATCTCCCTGTAAAAAGCTCAAGTCCAAGTGAATCAAGGACCTCCACATAAAACCAGATACACTAAATCTAATAGAAGAGAAAGTGGGGAAAAGTCTAGAACATATGGGTACAGGGGAAAAGTTCTTGAACAGAACACCAATGGCTTGTGCTCTAAGATCAAGAATCGACAGATGGGCCCTCATAAAATTCCAAAGCTTCTGTAAGGCAAAGGACACTGTAAATAGGACAAAACGGCAACCTACAGATTGGGAAAAGATCTTTACCAATCCTACGTCTGATAGAGGGCTAATATCCAATGTATACAAAGAACTCAAGAAGCTAGACTCCATAGATCCAAATAACCCTATCAAAAATGGGGAAGAGAGCTAAACAGAGAATTCTCAATTGAGGAAATTCGAATGGCTGAGAAGCACCTAAAGAAATGTTCAACATCCTTAGTCATCAGGGAAATGCAAATCAAAAGAACCCTGAGATTTCACCTCACACCAGTTAGAATGGCTAAGATCAAAAACTCAGGTGACAGCAGATGTTGGCGAGGATGTGGAGAAAGAGGAACACTCCTCCATTGCTGGTGGGAATGCAAATTGATACAACCTCTCTGGAAATCAGTTTGGCGGACCCTCAGTAAAATGAACATAATACTACCTGAGGACCCAGCTATTCCACTCCTGGGCATATTCCCAGAAGATGCTTCAACATGTAATAAAGACACATGTTCCACTGTGTTCATAGCAGCCATATTTATAATAGCCAGAAGCTGGAAACAACCCAGATGTCCGTCCACAGAGGAATGGATATAGAAAATGTGGTACATTTACACAATGGAATACTACTCAGCAATTAAAAACAATGACTTCATGAAATTTGCAGACAAATGGATGGATCTTGAAAATATCATCCTGAGCGAGGTAACGCAGTCACAAAAGAATGAACATGGTATGTACTCTCTGTTAAGTGGTTATTAGCCCAAGATTTCAAAATACCCAAGAATCACTTCACAGTAAGAGTAAGGCGGAGTGGGAGGTCCCAGATGATGAACTTGGAGAAGGAATTGAAGGAGCTGAGGGAGTTTGCTTCCCCAGAAAGGCAGCAACAGTGGCAGCTGGCCTGACCCCCTGATACTCCTAAAGACTGATCCACCAACCAAAGAATTCACATGGAGTGACCCATGGTGCTGGCCACATATGCCACTGAGGAGGATCTTGTTAGACATCAGGGGGAGGAGAGGCCCTTGGGCCTGAGAGTATTAGATCCCCCAGTATAGGAGAACGCCAAGGAAGGAAGATGAGAGTGGGTGGGTGGGTGGATGGCTGAATACCCCAATAGAGGCAGGGGAGGGGGGAGGGAATAGGGAGGTTCCAAAGAGAAGATCTGGAAAGGGGAAACATTTGAAATGTAAATAAAGTATGGAAAAAAAAGAAGAAGTAGGGCCCCTGATTCTTTTTCCTTGTTTGTTCCATGGTTTATAATGCTAGAGGTTTTCTCTTTAACACTCCCACAAGTATCACAATCTCCAGAACTGTAAGTCAAAATGAACCCTTTTCTCTTTATAACTTGATTATTTCAAGTATTTTGTTATAACATTAGAAATACAGTTAATTCAATTTTCAACACTGGAGTGCTGTTCACTACAAAGATGCTCTCCTGAACATGAACAACATGTGAACCACCTGATCTTCTGTGTATCGAAAACTTCCTAAACACAAGAGTGCAGAATATTCTCAAATTTTCGTTAGCCTTCAAAAACATAGATCATTTATAGCTGGCTAGGTCTTCATTCAGAAGAGGAACTGAACATACAGAATGAAATTCTGTCATTGCCTACAAGTTGTCTAAAGCTGAGATATTATTTGGACAAGGTTTCTCGATGCTCATCTGTTTTTTTCCCTCTCAAGAAAAAAACACATTATGCAGCTGGTTTCACTCTCCTCTATAGACCAAGAAAAGCAGTCCCTTAAAGGTAAATTCTACTATGCAATAGAAACTGTTTAAAGAATTTGTTTATATATGAAATGTTCTTGAATAAAAGACCTTTCCCAACTTCCTCTCTTACCTCCTTTCACCTTCCAATAAATCTAATCTTCCCTAATTACACACCATTTTTTTCTTGTGACTTCCTGCACTTAGCATTATCTGCATGGGTGTTGGTAGGGATTATTTGCTTGATTAAGGGCAATGTATAGGTGGTTACACTGAGGAATATGACTCACCTTCTTCCTGCAACATCTTTTTATAGTTTCTTTGGGGGAGGTGGGGCTTATGAGCACTCCATCCATTGTGGAATGGTCATAAACAAAGTCTTTTTTTACCCTTTGCATAGGTAGTATCACCTGCAGGGATGCTGAGAGTTCCTGGAAGTAATAGGCATGTTAAGTCTAGAAGGAAAATTTTTACAGCACTTCTTCCTTTCTTCTAGCCTTTACCTTCTTTGCTTCCCTTCTTTGGTCCTTGAACCTTGGAGGGATAATATAGATATCCAATTTATGGCTGACATTCAATAATACACTGGCCAGGTATGAAGCTCAGCATCACTTGTTGTCCACTGCAAATAGAATCTTCTCTGGATACAAATGAGAGTAGTTCTGAGCTATCTGTATAAACTTAAATATTTAGTGGGTGGTTTGACACTATTTCCACTTAGTAAACAGGAGTAGTAGGTTTCTCTCTAAGGCATATGTCCTCCACATCCATCCTGGCTTTGGTCAGGTGTTCAGTACCAGGTATAAATTCCTTATGGCATGGTGTCAGAAAGTAGATCGTCACTCCTGACAATCATGACTATTGCACATTCTTGACTGGCAAGCTTGTACTGAGGCTCACAGGGCTCACAAGTTGTTAAGATCATTGATATTTTATATGCCAGTAGTCGACATACCATCTTGCTGTACTGTGAAAGTAGCCACAATGGTCAACTTCTAGCTCAGTTCCAGCTTCCTTCCTTTGTATCTATAAACCAAGAAATATGGTGTCTTCAACAATGGGATCTTATGTAGCTCTTGTGGGCAACTAAGATGAATGACAAGTGCCTATATTATTAGGGGGTTGAGGATGGCAAGGGCGTCTCTGACTAATCACTCATAAGGAGATAGCCCACACATAGCACTGGGATTATAGTTTGATATGAGCAGTAGCATCAAAAGATATCTCCTTTTAAATTCTTTTTAGCATATTATTTTAAATAGTTTACAAAATACTAGCTTTTCATATTTTTTTTCAATGACTGATTATTTTAGACAACTCTTCCCATAGTACTCTAGTCTCCAACCTCTCACTTTTATCCCTACGTAAACTTTCTACCCTAGTATTTCCCTACCTCATATCACTGTATTCAACTACTTCCCTCTCTTAAGACACTCCAATGCTCCCTTTCTAGTTTCTGGGCATTCACAATACTCTAAATCAATCAAGTTGGAAAATACTAAACTAGAAGCCATGTATGAGACAAAATATGTACCACTTGTTTTTCTTGATCTAAGTTATCCCATTCAGTATAAAATTTTCTAGGTCTATCCATTCACCTGCAAATTTTACAATTTTATTTTTCTTTATAGCTGGATAAAATTGCCATGCGTATATTCATATAGCATGTTTACTAGTTTAAGAAATGAAGTGTCATGCCAGATATAACATATCTATTTTATAATAAATGAAAATAATTACTTGTGCTAGTATGTTCTGCTATGGATGATCTCACTGGCTTGGGAACTGTCTACTAGGAAAAGCCTTACATGTTCATATTTTGGAGCTACCTAGACAGCAATTTAGTCAAAGATAATTTTATAAATGGCCCAACTCAGCTTTTGCTTGACAGTATTAGGCTCTTCATTAATGTCAGGAAAGTAAAACTAACAAAAGTCTGTTCCAGTTATTATTCAAACATAATAAGCCCAGTAGTTTGTGGCAAATATTGTTAATCCCAGATCTTGGAAAGCAGAGGCTGGTGGATCTCTGAGTTCAAGGACAGCGTAGTCTACAGAGCAAGTTCCAGGACTGCCATGGCCACTCAGAGAAATCCATTCTAGAAAAAAATAAAAATAAAAAAGATACAAAAATAAAATAAACCATAACCAATTACTCCAAAAGTTAGTGGCCCAAGTTATCTGTTTTCTCATGGAAGTAGTAGGTCATGATGGCTTGTCTCTGCAGCATGTGGCAGTCTGACCTAGAAGCCACAATGTCCCAGGACAGTTTAATGCCAAAGTTTGGCAAGATGATGTGGAATCTACACTCAGTTACACAGTTGACAGTAATTTCAGATGGGACCTAAGCTGAGACTCTGAGCCCCATATGTTACATTTGACCTGTGCATCCTCACAGAATACCAGCTCCAAACATGAGAGTACCAGAGAAAATGGGGAGCATGTATCATAATTTCTCATCCAAAGTCAGGTTATTACCTACATTAAAATCAATGCCACAGCAACTCAGATTAAAATAAAAACACTGCAAATCCCATCTGTCTTACAAGAAGTATTAAGAAAGTGTTTAGACCAACACAGATTAAAAATGATCCCGGAGCAACACATTTCCTGGGATCTCAGGCAGATTTCAGCCTCCATGAGCAATAAAGACACTGGACAAATATTCTACCTGGAATCACTGTGTAAACCAACCCAAACTCTTTACTTGGTCAGACCTTGAAATATCTACAGACGTCTCTATTTCTCCATCTGTAGCTCCATTTCAGTATTATTTAAGCAATAATTGTCACATACCCTATGAACACAGAGGTCTGCATTTATGATGGATAAATGCATCACAAGGAACGCCTTTCTTTGCTGTGAATTGTGGAGAACACTGGGACACAGAGTAGCAGGCGAGGGTGACAGCAGCTTGTAGGTAGGGGACTTAAAGGAGTTTGAAGATGTTTTAGTTTGTTAGTCACAGGATCCATTAGTGTTGGTCATTTACTTACAAAAAAATTGACAAATAAAATACCTTTTATTCTGATGTTTTCAACTACATCAGCTAGGAGTCAAAGGTCTTGTACCTGGGGACTGTCTAATGTGAACTTTGAAAAGAAAAGCAAGGTTGCAATTATATATATGAGGGCATGTAAACAAATAGATAAAATCTGTTCCCATGAGAAAAGCCTTCAGTCAAACCTCTGTGCAAAAGCAACATAACAATTGATGAAAGAATCCATTTTTTTATCCAAAATAAAGGGAATATTTTTAGTATTCGGGCTCCTTTGAAGGATCATGGTTTCCATTGTCATCATCTCCATCTGATGAGCTGTCTGAAAACAAATGAAGGAGAAACACAGACTAAAGACAGAATCACTGCAGCCAGCTAGTGTTGCCTAGGAATGAGGAAAGACAGAAATGTCAGAGCCACCCTAGCTAGTATGGTAAAGATGACTTGTAATAATCCACATTGGTTTTCGTGGCACAATTTATTTTCTTTCTCGACCGACATTTTCTAAATCTGTCTATCTGTCTGTCTATCAATCTATCTATCATCTATCTATCTATCTATCTATGTATCTTTAATCCATTGTGTATATGTATGTGGGGTGTGTGTGTGTGTGTGTGTGTGTTTGTGTGTGTGTTGTGTGTGCATGTAGGTATAATAGAACAGCTTGCAGAAATCATTTTTCTCCTTCCTCCATATTGGTTGTAGACTTTGAACTCAGACAGTCAGTTTTGACAATCACCTTTACTACCTGAGATTTTTCTTTACAAATTTTCATCAATGACTTTTCAACTGGGTATTAAGAAACACTTTGTCCATGCTGATGTTTCTTCGGCTTAGCTTAGTTTGGGATATTGGAAATAAAGAAAACTGAGCATACACTTGGCTATGGAAGCTATAAGTTCTGCAAACACAGAGTGAATCATTTATCACTGAGATAGAATTGTTTTATAAGCTTACCTTAAAATAGATTATATGCAGTTTGAATGAAGTCAAGGCTATGTTGTTCCTTTTAGGAGCCATAGCCTACCTAACAAGAAACCCAGTTCAAAGCATGGCAAATTTCTCTTTGGACTGTTGGTCAAAGGACTCCAGAGGACTCTCAAAACAGCATGAGCTATTCTTATTGTTCCTGGTTGCCTCCCAGAACTTGAAGGTAATATTATTTTGCTAAAGACATCATACATTACACAGGATAGGGAGGGTTGTAGCTCTCACTGACCCAGAAGCTTCCTCTGTGAGCACTAGCAGTCACTGTATTAAAAAATGTATCCATGTTTCAAGGAAGAAAAGCAACTGATGTTTCTCTCTAGCTGTGCAGCCTATGAACCACAATGCCCAGCCAGGCAAGATACCCTTGATGGTCCACTGGTAGCAGTTTTAATTTGGAGCCTGGTCAATGGAAGGAAATTCATTCCTGGTGCTGTAATCTTAAACAACTACCCATAGCTGCAGAAGTCATAGACAGTAGAGGAGAATCTATTACTGCCACTTTCCTAAACCAATATAATTTCGCTATATTCTAAATTAACTTAAATCCATGGATAAGTGTAGCTTTCACCTATCATCACAGAAGATTCTTTCTGAAACAGACAAAAACTGTTAGCAAGATAAATTAATTGATCAAAATGCAGAAAACAACAAACCATAAGATGCTCATCCCAAGTGGGTATGTCTCCATCACAGTCCTTACATCTAAATCTAAGACTGTCATAGAAGATGGGATATAAAAACTCTAAGAGCCAGAGAACTTGGGCATGTACTGTGGGTCAGTGTCTGCTAGACATGACAAGAAAAATGTACCCATGAAATCTCAACAATGACTTTGCCTAAACTAGACTTGAATAATAACACCACCGGCCAACATGATAACTTGCTTGGGGGAAACTTCACAAGGTCCTACCTTTAGATACAGACCTACAGGCAGTGGTTTTCTCCAGGGCTAAACTCCTTGGTAAATTATTCAATCCTAAGTAGTCAGCACTAAGCACAGATGCATGTGAGCAAAATTAAATTCACTTAGCAGTTTTATATATTTTGTATGTAATATATGTATGTATATATTTATGTATATAAACAAGAATGATTAAAGAAGATAACATGAATCTTAGAGAGTATAGGGACACATGCAAGACTTGGAAGGGTGGATAGATGAGAATAAGATGAATACAGACTTCTGTATGAAATTCTTAAAAGGATATCAGAGAAAGCCCACAAAATAATGAAGGAGGACCAGAGACATAGAGCAAATGCAAAGAAAATGTAAACATTAGTATCAGAAGTAAGTATAGTATAAATATATTGAGAAAAGTGGAAAAATATTAATTTACATATCTTAATCAAATTTTAGTTATGTATTAAAGCAAATATTGATAAAAACAAAAAATCAACTATCTGGCTGATAAAGACAATGAATACAATTAATAATATCACTGTATTTAAGAATAATGTAATAAGCAATACAAATATTGAAAAATAATATATACATGATTATATAATAATCATATATATTATATACTAATCATATATACATATATATCTATGTATATATATGATTATTTTTAAATGAGATTTATAGGCAAGGCCTCACCATTGTATCTTCCAAAGAATAGCTTGAATGAATAGGTGAGTAGTCACTGTCCTTGGATGGGTTATCAAATGCCTCTTGAAGAGACAAGATGTTTCTGGCATTAAACCAGCCAGTGGAAGATAGAAAAGGAGATGCTCATTCCTATGGAACAAGAGGTGCTACAAGATAGGAAATGGAGTTTGAAGAAACTCAGAGAAAGCCAATGGTAGCTAGTAGCTCCTGGGTAATGTTATAAACCATATGCATAATGTGTGTTAACTTTGACAACTTTGGTTAGTATAAAGGGCTAATTAGCCTCATTTTACAATGTTACAATTCCACAGAATAATCTACCTTCAAAACTTTCGATACATTTACATAATTTACTTGTGTTCCACAATAATTTTCAGAGATTGAACCACCAACCAAAGAGCAAGCATGGGCTGGACCTAGGGCCCATATACACAAGTAGCAGATGTGCAGCTTGGTCTTCATAGAGATCTCCAAAAATCTGGAGCAAAGGGTGTCTCTGAATGTTTTGTCTGCCTGTCTATGGATTGTGCTCCCTTAATTGAACCACTGTGCTGACCTCAGTGGGAGAGGATGCATCTACTCCTATAGAGACTTTATGTGCTGGAGGTGTAGGGGTGGAGGTTTAGGGAATGATGCTTAGATATGTGCTCCCCCTTCTCAAAGGAGAAGGGGAGAGAGGAATTGGGGAAGGATCTTCATGAGGAGGTGTTGGGATGAGAAAGGGGATGATACTGTTGTGTTAAGTGATAGAGAGATGGTTGATAGATAAATAGATGTTAAATGGATAAGAATATTTAAGAGCTGTCTATTAAAAAGTCAAAATTTCAAATGGCATGCTTGTGAACAGACTACCAGGTTAAGTCCCATAAGCATGCAAACAAAACATAGAGTCTAAAATGAAGATAGCTTTAGAACTTGCCCAGATGTTTGAATTAGAAGGCAGGAAAAGGATTTTTTATATGCTTACAGTCAACAATTAGAAATACAATCACAACAACAGTACAGTAACAACATGTTAAGTATTTCCTGGAGACAAATTATCAAGGTTTACACATTGCCCACTATAGATATTTTCAAGAGAAATTACCAAATACCTGAATAAAAGAGAAATGTTTCAATATAACCTAAACTGACTAATATTCCCTAAATTGATGATTACAAGCAAACCTATGGAAAGTATCAGCAAATGTCTTTGTGGACATTGTAAGCCAATTGTAATGTTAACATAAAATCCTATTAAAGCTGACATGAGTTTGTAAAATATCAAGGTTGGAAACTTAGGCTACCTTATTTCAAGACTTATAGAAATATCATCAAATATATGACATTATCATAGAAGATAAAATATATAAATGAATAAAAATAGAAATAGAAAATTCAGAAGTTATAAATCAAAGCATATAATGCTCACAATTATTTTAAGGAAATTACAAATGCAAATGTAAATGACTGGAGCAAGGAGTCTTTTGCAGTGAGTTCAGATAAACAACTGCCTGTGTACATGGGAGCAGAAGAAACAATTTATACCTTAGAACATGTGTTCTGCTTTCTATTGCTGTGGTAAAGCACAAGAACCAAAAGCATCTTGAGGACGAAAGGGTTTATTTCAGCTTACACTTCCACATCATTGTTCATCATTGAAGGAAGTCAGGGTAAGAACTCAATGCAGGAACTTGTAGGCAAGGAGTGATGCAGAGGCCATGGAGGAGTGCTGCTTACTGACTTGCTCCTCATGGTGTGCTCAGCTTGAATCTATATACAACCTAGGACTGCCTTGCAGGGTTGGCACTACCCAGGTTAGGCTGTATTTTGTATCAATAACTAATGGAAAAATGCACACACACTGCAACACACACACACACACACACACACACACACACACACACACACTTGCCTACAGGCACTCTGATTGAAGGAATCTTCTCAACTGATGTTCTTTTTACCATACAACTCTAACATGTCAAGTTGACAATAACCTACGCAGAATAAGCCAAAATATAAAACCAGACTGAATCATAAACATAAATGTCACTCTAAAATTATAACTGTTTTAGAAACCATGGAGGGAAAGGTTTTAACCTTGAGGTAGAAAAAATTATTATTCATAATCTATAATATCCATAAAGAGAAAACTCTAAGTATTTTTTTTCAAATTTAAGAACATCTGTTATTCAATAGCTAATTCTGGGAAATTGAAAAAGCTAGACACAAGTTAAAGAAAATACTTTTTAAACAATAAATCAAACAATTGACTTTTATTCAGACTACTTGATTTAAAACAAACAAAAGCCCTCTCAAAACATAAGATTAAGAAAGTAGGCAAAAGGAACATATTTTCAGCAAAAAAGAAAAACAAAAACAAAGAAAGCTGACAATTTAATTTTTATAAATACTCTAAATATTTAAACTAATACATCATGGCAAAAGAAATAAGGATAGTAAATGCGATAGAAAAGATGTTCATATCTCCACTAATTAGGTAAATGCAATTTAGAACCATAATGAGATGCACATGGATTAGAAGAGCTAACTACAAAGACTGAGCTTTTCAGACTGTGAGGAATGGTGGGGGAGCAAAATCCTCAAATGAATTATAGTTGCAACAGAAAATTGAAACCTAAAAATGCTAATAAAACAGAACACCAGATTTATAAAAGTGAAATAAAGAAAAAGTACAACTTCCATGTTAGCACAGGGCTGGCTAAGCATTTTGATGACTCTATTGGGAACAGCAAGGAGTAGATGCTGGGTGAGAACAGCTGCAAGGTCATGGTAAGTCCACCTGGATTTGTCATGCCTGAGGTCTGCCATCTGAGGTTGGTGCAAACTATCTTCAGAGGTCACACTGGAGCAAGACCTTCTGATGCAAGCCTGGCAGCAGGAGTTGTGGCTTCAGTTGCAGGGGTCCTCAAAGCTGGATGTTCTCCCAGGTATTATAAAGTTTGCAAAAATGGCCAAAGCTGCCATTAGGGACCTTCAGCTGTTGGCCAGAGCTGGGATTACGTTGTTGACAGTCTCTGTCCCTGCCTCCAGAGTGCCAAGCATAACAGGTCTGTCTGGTTCCATTCAAGCTCTTGCCATTATCGTTTATACCTACACACACACACACACACACACACACACACACACACACACACACACCAAAACAAAAACAAAAACAAAACAAATATTTAAGTAGTCAGAGAAAGCTCAACACAATATTAACATTCTATTTTTCTCCATTAATTTTATTTTTTCACTCTATCCTCCCAGGCACAACTCCCACCAGCCCCTATACCTATCCCCTCTTTTTGTCCTCCAGGAAAAGGAAGGATCCCCTGGGCACCAGTTCACCCTGGCACATCAAAGTCTCTGCAGGACCAGCATATCCTCTCCCACGGTGGCCAGACAAGGAAGCCTAGTTAGGGGAACAGAATCCATAAGCAGGCAACAGATTCAGGGACAACCTCCCTCCAGTTGTTGATCAGGCCTGCATGAAACCAAGCTGCATATCTGCTGCGTAGTTGCATACATGGAGGTAGGAGGAATGCTTTGTCTAGCCGATATATATGACTCTGGGAGCCCCCAAGAGGTCTGGTTAGTTGACTCTATTGGTCTTCCTATAGAGTTCTTATTCGATAAGGTCCTCTAATCCTTCCCTCAACTCTTGCACAAGGTTTCCCAAGCTCTGTCCAATGTTAAGCTGTGGGTCTCAGCATCTGTTTCTGACAGCTGCTGAATGGAGCCTCTCAGAAGACAGTTATGCTAGGCTCCTGTCTACAAACATAATAGAGTACCATCAATAGTGGCAGAGATTGGTTCTTACCAATGAGATGAGTCTCAAGTGGGGTCAGTCATTGGTTGGCCATTCCATTAGTCTCTACTCCATCTTTGTCTCTGTAATTCTTGCAGGCAGGACAAATTTTTGATCAGAAGTTTCATAAGTGGGATTGTGTCCTTATCACTCCACTGGGAGTCCTGCCTGGCTACAGGAGATGGCCACTCCACACTGATGGGAGTCTCAACTAGAGTCACCATCATAGAGTCCCAGAAGCTCTGATACCAGGTCTCTGGTAAGTCCTAGAAATGCACGCACCCATGCCTGCCAGCCACTGATTTCCATTCCCTCTCCTGGCGAAATAGCCAAATTTAAAAATAAGTGCAAGCTAAAGAAGTTCTCAACAGAGGACTCTCCAATAGCCAAGAAACATTTAAAGAAATGTCCTTTGTCATTAGGGAAACACAAATCAAAAGAGATTCCAAGTTACATTCATCAGAATGGCTAAGATTAAAAACTCATTTTATAGCACATGCTGTGGAGGAGGTAGAGCAAGGGGAACATTCTTCCATTGCTGTTGGCAGTGCAAAGTTGTACAACAACTCTGGAAATCAATCTAGCTGTTCCTCAGAATTTTGGAAATACTTCTGCCTCAAGACCCAGCTATACTGCTTTTAGGCATATAACCAAAAAAACACCCCACCATACCACAAGGACACATGTTACACTATGTTTACTTGTACTAGCCAGGAACTAGAAACAACCCAGATGTTCTTCAATGGAAGAATGGATAAAGAAAATGTGGTTCATTTACACAATGGAACACCACTCAGCTATTAAAAACAAGAACATCATAAAATTTGCAGGCAAATGGATAAAATGAGAAAACATGATCCTGAGTGAGGTAATCCAGACCCAAAAGGATGTGCATGGTATGTACTCACTTATACGTGGATATTAGCCATAAAGTACAGGATAACCAATCACACTTCAATCCACAAACCCAAAGAAGCTAAGCAACAAGGAGGGACCAATCAGGCATGCTTGAAACTCACTTAGAAGGGGAAATAAAATAGTCAATATTAACAGTATTACTAACATTTATGGATGCTTTCCAATGCCTGACCCCTGACCCAGTTCCATAAAGAGATTTGGGCCATCTGATCTATCTCAATATGATCATGCTATGTCACTCTTAGATATGTACCCAAGAGAAGAGAGAGTACTGGTCTCCATATAAAACAGGTACAAATGGATATCACAACTCTGTTTTAATAATGAAGAACTGAATAAAAATCTAAAAGTCCATTATAGGTTTATGTGCACACAAATATTAAGATGTCCTTACAGTGGACCACTATTCTGACTATTAGTAATGTGAATTGTTCCCCTCAGGTTCATATGTCCAAACACTTGGTATCCAGGTGGAGACACTGTTTGGGGAATTTAACAGTAAATGCAAGCATTTGCTTGATACTGCCAGTTATATCTCATCAGCAGTCAGGAAGCAGAGATGGAAGAGAGAGGAGGAGAGAGGGAGATGAAAGGGAGAGAGAGGGGGAAGGAGAGAGATAGGATGGGAGAGATGGGGAGGAAAGGGAGAGGGGGAGGGGGAGAGAAAGAGAGGGAGAGAGACAGAAAAAGAAAGACAGAGATGGAGACAGAGAAAGAGAGAGACAGAGACAGAAACACAAACAAAAACAGAGACATAGAGACAGGCAGGCAGACACAGAGATAGACAGAAAAAGACAGAGACAGTCAGAGAGATAGACAAAAGGAGAGAGAGAGAGAGACAGAGAGACAGAGAGACAGAGAAACAAAGAAACAGACAGAAAATCAGAGTCAGGCTACAAGGACAATCCACAGCAACCCAATTATTCCAATTAGGCCCCATTTATTAAACATTTCCACAATTTCCTAAATACTAACTGTTCCTCAAGGGGTAATTATATCTTTACAAACCACTAAACAGAAGTAAATTTTCCATCATTACGTAGCTGTGAGAGCTAGACTAGTTAACACCTTGACTGGAACTACAATTGTCTAGAAGATGGGTTTCTCCATACAACTGTAGAGGATCTCCATGGCTATGTCAATCAATGTTTCAAGCTCTATCTTAATTGTGCGGGCACCACTTACTATCCTGGATTACACATTATAAAGAAGGCAAGCCGAGTACCCACTGCTCTCTGTTCTGATTAGAACTTGAGGTAAAAATAAATCTTTTTTATTTTAAGTTGCTGTTGTCAGGGTAGTCTATCACAGCAACAAAAAGACAGCCAAGGCAGATGTTTTATCATGTTTTTGGGCATAGTAATGAGAAATATTGAGGAATGTGTTGGACCATTGTTGTGATTAGGTACTATGACAATCTTGACAAGACGGTTCTTGTCAAGACTTGTTGTAGGAATGTGGAAGATTCTCAAGCTGTGTGCTAGAGAAGATCTAGAACCCTGTAAGCAAATCTCAGTGGCCCATCCTGGAGGGAAGAGGAACAAGACAATGCTGACAGAGATGGGGACACTAAAGAGCAGAATCAGACAGTTTCCAGTGGAGGGAAACTCCTGGGAACTGGACTTTTAGGCATTAGTATCTGACATAATTACACTTATGTTCTGTGTGATCTTAAAACTTGAGTGAGGCTGAATTTAAAAGTAATATACTAAGTCAATGCATGATGCATGCTCGTCATCAATTTTCCACTGAAATAGAGCAGAAAGATGTGAAAATGTGTACTTTTGCCAGGAAAGTACCCTGACTGTGTTTAAAGTTGTGGACTGTGTAGAAAGTAGGGTTTATGCAATGCAGCTGGAAAAGATGAGTTCAGTGAGGGAGAAAACTTGCACACTGTGACAGGAAAATAGATTGCTAGGAAGGTAAGACCCCAGCACTTGTAACGTCTTGGATATAATAAAACTTATTTTAAACATTTCCATTTGAATAAGAAATCTGGAACACAGACAAATGCCAGGACATCATTTGAACATGGCTATAGGTGACTACTTTCCCAAGTGCAGCCAGGTATGTGCTCAGCTGCTGATGAAGCTGTGTGGAGGAGACAGCTAGCAACCTGATTCACCATGTTGTGCTTGTTTCTAAGGTAAGCAAATAAGAAGGAGTCATAGAGAGTCCTACCACAATTCTGGAGAGCTGCTGAATCCAGCTAATTAATGTGTATCAAGGTCAGATTCTTTCATCTAGCTCCTGAATGGGCTGAATTTGAAGATGAAGCCTAAGTTGGAGTGGAATCTTTATGGTAGTGGAGATGCCAGAAACAGCACCAATGATAGTGATGGGAACTATGTTAATCACACCAGGACACCCCCCATCATGACCGGCTATAGCACTGAAGAAGCAGGGCTACCCAAGCAGGGCTGGAGCCCAGATGCTGTCATTATAAACATGTATCTGCGTGCATGATATTTTGGCCTGCTCCATTTCTGGCTTAAATTTTCCATTTTTCCTTGATTTTTTTCTATTTTTTCATTCTTCCATTTTGGAATGGAGATGGCTAATCTGTGCCATTTTATGTTTGTATGTAGAATCTTTGAGGGTAAGCCTATCTGGAAGAAGGCCATTGTAGAGTGACCCTTAATGTATATAGCTTGATTCAGTATTCTGGCTAGTTTTATATCAACTACAAACTGTAGTCATTTGGGAAGAAGAAACATCGACTGAGAAAATGCCCAAGCAGATTGGCTTGTAGATAAGCCTGTGGTGTATTTTGTTGATTAATTAATTGGGGTGGTGGTACCTCTAGACAGATAGCCATAGATGATACTATAAATCAGGCTAAGAAATCCAGGGAGAGACAGGCTGTAGGCATCACTCCTCTTTGTCTGCTGCATCTGTTCCTGCCTCCAGGTTCCTGTCTTGAGTTCCTGCCCTGAGCTTCCTTGATGGTGAACTGTGATGTGTACATGTGAGCTGAAATAAACTCTTCCCAAAGTTGAATTTTTTCTCTTGGGATTTTATCACAGTAATAGGAACCCCAACTAAGACACATGACATTATTTCTGTTGGCTTATTGACTGCTGACAAGGTGGAAGTAGCTGCTATATGCTCCCTATCTCATGGAGATGCCCAACCAGAAAGTCTTTTCTATTATCCTTGGCTATATTCCTGCAAACCACAATCCAAAATAAATCCCTATTTTCTGAAATTACTTTATTAGTTATTTGGTCACATTGATGAAAAAAAGGTATTTGATAAACCAGATATTTAAAGAAATATTCTTGACCAAAAGTGAATCTCAAGCTAGAAAAAGGTAACATTTGCTATGTAGTTCTATCTATAAACACTTATAAATGCAAACTATTGCCTGTAAGCAACAAGGAAATGTGAAAACTGGAATGTAGCATGGAAAAGTATTAGTCCCAACGAACACATTCACTTTCCTATAATCATGGATCAGGAGTAATTTGTGCATTGTCAGAGTCTGTAGCATGTAGCGTGTAGCATGAAGTACATAGCATGCCTTCATTTCCTGGAGGTAGTTATATGAAATTAATAGAGGAAGGTTGTTCTACTTCTGTTACCAAAGGTTTGAAAACAGTGGTCAGCTCAGCAGGTGAACACAGAGATCACCAACCACACCTCTTGTCTGTTCATTGTAAAAGAAGTACTGAGAAGAGGCAAAAAATATGAAAGAAGTAATGGCCTCTGGTTTTGAGATCTAAAGAAACTATGAAACACTTCCAGATAGCCACTGGGTAAAGTGTGCATTGTTCAGCTTTTCTGCTGCCAGGGAATGACCACCAATCTGAGAACACATAGTGGTCACCGACAAAAGCATCCCTAGGTCAGTTTATCTCAGAAAGAATGGTTTAGGACCAAGAGTTCCTGCTTTCTTTTTTATCTCTGAACCCACTTTTTAAATGAACTTTTGTTTCAATACCTTGTTTCTCAATTTAATTGACTGCCTTGTTATTCTAGAAGTTGGACCTTAACTTTTGGACTTAAAATTGAATGATTCACAGATGCAAACATATGTCAAAACTTATGTGCAATTTAATATATGTCAAAAATAATACTATGTAATTTGCAAGTAAAGGTGTCCTAAGATTCAAAAAATAATGTGATCAAAGAGAAGATTGAAAATAGTCCTAAGATGCCAGATATTTAAATATGAGGCAAAGAGCGATGACCTATGACCTCATAAAAAGTGAAACAGGAAAAACGGAAAGATTAGGAAGAAATGATCACTCAAAGTGGTGAACTCTGCTGAAGTTCAGTGTTGGAATATTGTCCAGTGCCCATTGACTTTGAATCATTGCAGGCTAGGATGGTGTCAACAAGATCCATCTGTTGGAATTGTGAACATGTAAGTCAGACTGGAACAGACTGAAGAACAAATTAGAAATGAAAACCTGGTGATGTTGAATGTGAATTTATTGGGGAAGAAGATAGCTGAATGAACCCCATGTGTGTGTTGGGGAAGGTTATGTTAGAATCTCAGAGGATAGGATACAATGTGGTGTGGAAGGTAGGTGTGTGTGTTTGTGTGTATGTATTTGTGTGTGTTTGTGTGTCTGTAGGTGTCTGTATGTATGTGTGTGCACATGTGCGTGTGTGTGTGTGTGTGTGTACAAATAGATCAAAATATAGAAATTTTTATTAAATCAGTCAAATTAATTAATCACCACAACATTTGAAATGAAAGTCTTATTCTCCCTGACTTCTCACTAAACTTTGATCTATATTCCAGGTTGTTAACTACTGTAAAACATTTTTTAATATAATAAGTATTTCATTAATAAAATATTACTTAAAACTTTAAGAAGTTAAATGTTAGATTTTTTTTTAAAAAATACATTAGTTCTCTTGAATACTTTCTTGCTGAGAGGATGGAACATATAATGTAGGTTCAGAACACCATGCTGTTTTTAGAGGCCAGTAGACATACAATTTCAGCATGCAGTTTCTTGTGTCATTTCCTATTAATTTAGACATTTTCCCCTGTTCCAACATTGATGAAAAAGCTGAGACAGGAATGACAAATTAGCATACTTCCTATGGGCTTTCTAAAATTGTTTTGTGGCCTTTGTAAAAATAATGTATGTTCAAAATACATTGTGTATATGTCTGAAAATTTCAAAGAAAAAATATTATGTAAGTTTTGAAATGCATTACATTGGAATTAAAGGAAAGCGTTTGCATTGTGATATTTGTATGTCATTTCACCAGCCTTGCATTGAGCATTAGGGAAATGACTAAGCCAAAGTTCAGTTTAGAGATAAGCAATAAGATACTATACCTATGTGTAAAACATGACCTGTGACTTGACTTGACTCTTAATGGTAGTGTCTGCCTTCAAATTGTGCCTTTAAAATGGGACTTGCATTTTGTTCCTACTAATCTAGTACCTGTAGGACACAGACTCTATATGATTTTCTTATATTCATAACAAAATAGTTACTTTTTAAAAGGAAAGGTTTAGTTTCATTTTTACTTCTTTGGGCTGGCCTTTTTGGGCAATTCTCAAATTTTATGACTTTTACTTTTTAGACAAGATAATATTCAGTAATGTGTATGACACACAGCCTTGATCAATTTGTTTTTTGGATAAGTTATAAAATAGCTCTAGAACAATGCATAGAATCCTTACACAGTGAGAACAACATATTATTACAGCTACTCTCAAGGAGGCAAACAGTGCAATCCAAAGAAATAGAACGTACAAGAGATAGAGGGTCAGTCACAAAGGGTATTAATGGAACATGATCTCTGTGGCTCTTGATTACAATTTAAAGTTAATAAGAGCCAGGTACTACAGTGTTCAACCACAAGGACATAGAACTTTAAAGAAAATTCAGCCTAACTATCAAACATCTGAAAGAGTGGCTCCAACTTTGCGAAATCAAAGGTTCAAGTTACTTGGACTCATTCTGCACAAGGATTTTAAAGTTGCTACTTGGTTGCTCTGTCAATTTTCTATTAAAGCAGGAGCTAATAACTTTTGGACATGGATTGAGAGAGATGAACATTCTGAATGTGATATAGTCCATTAAGTGTGTAACTTTATCATTTTCAAATCCCTGGCAATCCTCAAGTCCTATTCAGATAGAAGCAATTGATGCTGGCCAAATGTGTAGGAGATTCTGTTTCTGGATGCAGCATACACCTGGCAAATACTGTGTGATCACTTCGTGTAAACTTAGATAACATTGTCTGAAACATACAGGTAAATGATCTTTACATTTTTATTTTTTTCCCCAGAATCTCCCAAATGAAGCTAATGTAGAAACTCTTGCTTTACCAGCTATGTCTATCACAAGTTCAGTGTCTAATTTCTCTTCCAGGTTTTATGTTATTACTACTAAATGGGTTTAGGAAATTCTGTGCTTCTCAATGACTTTCTTTGACTTTCAAATGAATATATTGCATGATTCTTAGGAAAACATAAAATTTGAAGCTGTTTGAAATCTTAAGAATGTAAAATATTACCTAAACCACTTGAAAGGAAAATTTTTAAATGAAAAATATCTTAGTTTGTTAGAAACCTAGTGTTAATAATAAAAATACTAGATTTGATCAGCTTTCCTGCAGATTTCTAACACTCTAATTCAACATTAGTCCAGGTTGAAGAAACATATGCCCAATTTGAGATGCAAAATATAGCAAAACTGAACTGTTTGAAACATTCCAATCACTTCACATTAGTAAAGATATATTTGTAAAAATTAATTTTGCCCAATGTATGACTTACTCTTATTACGTATTACAAAACTTCAAATGTATAATAAACTTAAAAATACATTATTTATGTTTCCTATCCAAAGTGACAATTATTTGTCTTACTTGGGTACTCTTTCTTTCCCACTGAAAAAAATTAATAAGAAAAGAATAGGTTTCATGTGTCTAATATATCAATATTGCCTATGCTTGTGAAATAATTTATATAAAGAAAATGTAGCTATTTTAGACATACAAATAATGAACAGATCATAAAATTCAACCTTCTTGCTTTCCAAATGAGGAAACAAAGATGTTTTTTGTTACGGCATGGTTACTCTAGTATGCAGTAGAAGTCAGAATTTGAGCACTTAATTTTCTGTTCACTCTCTCCCAAACATTCATGCACTGGTTTGTTTGTTTGTTTGTTTGGTATTTTTTTCTCTCCAGCACAAATAGTTTAGGACTCAGAACAGCCTCTAGGGAGTGAGACTGCCTTACTCCAATCTTACTAAAACTTCTCATAACTCTTTACTAAGTAAAGTTCTGAGAAGGAGTCCTTAGCATGGAAAATCAGGTTTGCACAAGGCATAATGACAGAATCCAGAGAGATTTACAGTAAATGTGAAGTAGGCTGAGGAGAACCATCAGCTTTCACTTATGCCTCATGACAGATATTTTGTGAAAACTATTATAATGGTTATTATACTTTATGTTACATCTCAGTAAATACACGAAAGCAAAATCAAGGTAGTCTAAATTTCTGGGTATAATATTTTAAAACTTAAAACTAGTGAGAAAATCGTCATACAGTCTGATGATACTTCTAGTTGTGAAATCTTTAGAGTCTATCACTTGGGAAATTAAGTAGCAAGTTCTTTTTTGTTTTCAAGTATAGAATATAAAAGAAGATATTTCTTCCCTTGCATTTTTCTCTCCTTTCATGTCTTATCATCCTGTTTTCTGGTTTCTATGGAGAAATTGCCAATAGCTTGAAACATTTGAACAAGAAGTTAAGAGAACAAGTCTCCCCCGGGCACTGTATTCATCTTCTGGGAAACTAAGCAGAGTTGCAGAGTAGAGGGCTGTAGGAAATAGAGGGTTCTCCTGACAGTTGTTGAGAGATTGTTAGATCGGGGTTGTTTATTCTTCTTTGTCATTGACAAGATTTCAATTCATCAAAAAACAAAAAACAAAACAAAACAAAATAACTATAAATTCTGATATTTCTATTCATATGTTTCCAGAAGTGGTTTGCCTGACGAAGGAAGACCCTGCTTGAATGTGTGAGACATCTCCAAACCAACTTGGATACCAAATCTAATAGAAAGGAAAGTGAGGTGAGCACCACTATCCATGCCTCCCTGCTCTCAGACTGTGATGCAATGACAGCAGATGCCTCATCCCTGCCATTACAGCTTTCTTGCCATGGTGGACTGTTAACGTCTTTTTCTTCTTTTTTGAACCTCCCTATTCCCTCTGCCCTCCCCCTCCCTCTATGGGGGTATTCTCCCACCCACCCACCCTCGTCTTCCCTCCTTGGCATTCTCCTATTCTGGGGCATCTAACACCCTCAGGCCCAAGGGCCTCTCCTCTCTCTGATGGCTAACAAGACCCTCCTCTGCCGCATATGTGGCCAGCACCATGGGTCTCTCCATGTGTATTCTTTGGTTGGTGATCTAGTCTCCGGGAGCATCAGGAGGTCAGGCCAGTGGACACTGTTGCTCCCTCCATGAGTCTGCCAACTCCCTCAGCTCCTTCAGTCCCTTCTCCAACTCCTCCATCTGGGACCTCACGCTCAGCCCAATGGTTGCTATGAAGTGACTCTTGAGTATTCCGAACTTTTTGGGCTAATAACCACTTAGCAGTGAGTACGTACAGTGTTCATTCTTTTGTGACTGAGTTACCTCCCTCCTGTTATGTCTTCTTAAACCCTAAGCAAAGTGGGTTTCTAAGGAAAATAGTAACGAATACAACAAAATTTTCAACATAATTTTAAAGGACTTATTTATTTCTATGAATGTTAGTGTTTTGCCTGCATGTAAGTCATGTACTACATGCACGCCCAATGCCCATGGAAACCAGAAAAAGACATCAGATCCCTTGAAACTGGAGTTACAGGAAGTTGTGAGCTGTCAAATGTAAGTGCTGAGCATCTAACCAAAGTCCTCTGCAAGACCAAATCCTTTTAACCCCAGACCCTAACTCAACAGCGTTTAATGGTCCAAATGGAAGGGACTTAAAACAAATACCTATTAGAAATAAAGTGCCTACATAAACTTTAAATCAGAACTGGTAATTAGTCTATGAACTGTGGATGTCAAGTTGACATCTATATGTAAAGCTACCATCAATTAAGTGAAGAGAGGGTGGGTCAGTCCAGGTCTAAAAGTCAGTCCTTTTTTTTTTAACTTTTCTCTGTTTGTTATCAGAAGTCTTTAAAAAGTTCACTTTGAGAGTGTGTAGCCCACAACACTACTCAGAAAACTGTGAAGGTAGTCTAACACCACACAACCTAGTGTTCCAGAACTCCTCAGAAATTGGAAGATGCTTTTGGTCATTATAAACACAACAGTATGTTGCTGCAATACTAGCTCACAGTCATAGAAAAAGGACAGAAGAGAGTAAAACAAGGAGTTGAAAAACAAGAATGGCTAACTAGTCAATATTAGTCAATACTGGAAAATATTGGAAAACCATATATTTTGGTAGTGATGAAATGCAAATCTTTATTTTTAAAGTAAATTTTTATATCTCGTAGACTGCAAGAGAGAATCCATATTTGGAAACTGTTATTATGCTACAAATAAAAACACAAAAGCAAAATTATTATAGTCTACATTTCTGAGAATAATATTGTAAAACTAAAATTATAGCAGTCATATTATCTTTTAATCATTAGGTCAGTTAGAAAATGAAAATGAATAATAACTTAAAAACAGGGCAGCTGAGGGAAGACAGTTTGCAGAAGGAAACACATGGTGTCCTCACACTTAGGGATGAGATATTAGGTAGTCCATCAGTCAAGAAAATCATGTCCTTCAGTGTGCCTTTTAACTGAATCTTAACCAGGTTTGTTTGAAAAGCAAAACATTTTACATCTAAATGCCACTTACCTAAAGTATATAGGTGTTCTTTAGTATCCAAGGGGTTTTGTTTCTGCCTCCATCCCCAGGGTGTCCAGATCTGTAGATGTTCTATTTGAATAAAACCCATTTTCATCTTCTTCTACACTCTCAATAACTTCTAACTTGGGTATAATTACTAATACAATGTAAATGTTCTGTAATTATCTGTTAGAGAATACCAGGAATATACTCTTGACTGTTTAATATTGACACAGTTTTCCCCTTAAATCCATGGATGCTGAACCCTAAAATGCAGAGACTATTAAAAAGTAATGTGGGAAGACACTGTGAGGTTATCAGTGAAGAAGTCTTTAAGTCTTGTGCCATTTATATGATCATCTGTCCAGAATCCTCATTCTCTCTCTCTCTCTCTCTCTCTCTCTCTCTCTCTCTCTCTCTCTCTCGTGTGCCTGTGTATGTGTATATGTGTGTGTGTTTGTGTGTGTGTGTATATGTGTGTCTGTGTGTGTGTTTGTGTATATGTGTGTATATGTGTGTATGTGTGTGTGTGAGTGTTGATGTCATAACAAGACAATTTCTTGGGTTCCCACTCCAGTGTTTGTATTTACCTCACCCAAGGAGGTCAGGGTAGAGAAATGCCTGAGTATCTTCCAATTCAGTCTCAGAGTCCAGAAACCATTCCATCCAAGCCAGTCCTAAGCTACGTTATAAGCTCACAAAAAACCTGTACTGAATGAAATCAAATATTTTTTCTGGATGACAAAGACATTTAGCAGTTTGTGAATTCCTGCCAAAAAACTAGTCGATTATGCATGGGGGCAGCAAACTTTCCAAAGTATTTAGTTCCAATAGCTTACTATCTCCTTCAGACATGATTTGATAAGAAACATATAATGGGTCCAAACTGACTTTAAGAAATGGTAATAACATGTGAATTACCTAGTATGGTAGAGCCGTTCATCATCATGACTCCAACAAAAACCTGTTCTTGGGTCAACATCTTTAGGGGGTACTAGTTTCTAGTTTTACATGATTCTGATGAAAATTCTGTGGCATCATGCAAAACCTTCCAACTGCTTTCCAGAGTCCTGGCACCAAGTATTAATCTGCTGTTATTTATGAAATTGAATAAAAAATAAAACATTAATTTTAAAGCAACTAAGACAACTAACCCATCCACAGAGTTCCTATTGGTGTGAAAGTAAAGGTATCACCTTGTTGGTCATTTTTATTATTCTCTTAAAGTCGGAGTCAGGACAAATGCTGAGATAGAAGGAGCTAGAGAACATCATATCATCATAGACTACTCAGCTCCAAAGAATGTGCTGGTAGGCAATTACATAATTGGGCAAAATCATACAGAATTTATTCACACAAATCTAGACTGTACAACCTGCCACACCCACCAAGCCATCAGAGTGAGTTCTTGGTTCCTATAGCTTCTAGGACCATGGAGAAACACAATGAGGAATCAACCTGCCTCCATCTTAGGTTTCAAAGACATCTTAAAATAAGGACAAACTAAGTTAATTCCTCTCTATGATTAAACTTCTGTTTCTCAAGGATTGGGCTATGACCCACCAAAACCTTAACTACAAATGGTTCTATACTGCCTGTTTCAGGAATAACAATCATGTCTTTGTTTCAAAAAGTTGTTTATAACCATGTTGCAACCCCCTTATGTTTCACAAGGTATAGACCACCAATGTTGACCTTGTTATGAGGACCACCTTATTATGCCCACCTTGCCGCCATGCTTTTGTTTTGAGAGGTCCTTTGGACTAACTTGTTAATCTTCTGTTCTGCTCCTGTAACCCTCCCTATTTGCCAATCAAATCCCACATTCAGAAAACCCTTAACCTAATCTCTAACAGCCTTGTCTTCCTCACATCCAAGGCTTACCTCTCAAACTCTACCTTAGGGAAATGCCACCCGTGTACAGGAATTTTAAGAAATTGCTTTAATTAATTGCTTGCTTTAATTAGTTTGGCCAAGATGATTTGGGTCAGTGGTCTCTCTCTTTTCATTGCTGGGATTAATAATAACATGGCAGTATATAGAGTAAGAGGGGAAATATTCTTCTAACAGACAGTGAACATGAGCCCCATGTGCTGTACTGTGAAACTATAACAGGGCCTCCCGCACATAGTACAAATTAGACTGGTAGATGGTGCCTATGCTATAATAATCCTTAGAAAGGACAGTGCTGTAAGTATAGGAGCCAGAACACTGTTGTCTACCAAGAACTACTTACTGTATATTACGTGTGCTGCCCCTGCATATGGCTGTCAGCACAGCAACATGGCCAATTCCAGCACCCCAATCACTGTGCACATCACAACAGCTGTAACATCAGTGAGAGACAGGAATATCTCTGCTCCTTTGGAATCTGAAAGCACAATCATTGGATATGTGATCTGTACATTATGCAAAGAATTACCATCTCAAAGAGCATTTTACAAGCTTTTCATCCTACTCTTCCTGGCTCTTTTAAGGTTTCTTCCCCCCCCCACCCCCCTTCTCCTCCAGTTCAATTAGGGTCTAGGCCACTGTTAATAGGAGGAAGGCATTCACCATTCTGCTCACTACAGAGTGTCAGGGACTCATCTCCATCAGCCCCTTAGGTGTCTGCTAGTGGTTTTAGCTAAGGAGAGGACAGGTTGCATACAGGAAGTGCATGTAATAAGTCTTCCTGGTGAACTGCCTGATCAGGCTTCAGAAGAAAGCATTGAGTCTTCAACCTCTAGTAAGTCACAGTGATGCATCTGCTCATTTTTTTAAAATGCACACATTTGTACTTACTTTTCTGCTGCAGAGATTGTATTTATTATGGACTGAATCATTTGCCACTCCAAAACTCCTGTTTCCAAGCCTTTTTTGTAATTTAGCTTCTGAGGACAAAACTGTTACGATGTAGTTAAGGTGAAAATGAGTTGTTATGGTTGCTGCTCCGAAGCAGGGGATTCATTGTTTCTCTCTCTAATGTTTCTCACTTTCTTGTCTCTCTTCTGTCAACTAAACTTAGACATTAGGTCAACCTTAACAGGGTGGGGTCTTGGTGTCCTCTTCAATGGTGCTGAGCCAATGACCCAATGTCCTTTCACTCGGCACCATAATCCTAAGACTCCATGTACTTCCCAATAATGGCCCCCATAGGCTTACATATTTAAGTGCTTAGTAGGGTTAGGGGTTGTAGCCTTATTGGAGTAGGTGTGGAACTTTTATAGGAAGTGTGTCAGTAGGGGTGAAATTTGAAGTTTCAAAAGCCTATACTGGTGCCAGTCTCTTTCACTATCTCTGCCCAACTGCCTGCACAGGCTCATGATGTAAAGCTCTCAGCTACTTCTCCACCACTATGACTGTTGCTATGATTCCCACCATGATGATAATGGACAAATTTCTGAAGCTGTAAGCCAGCCCCAATAAAAAGCTTTCTTTCATAAGAGTTGCCTTGGTCATGGTGTCTCTTCAGAGTAATAAAATAGTGACTAAGATGTAGACATTATTTTCCCTGAATATATGGTTATGATCATAATTATAATAATGAGCTCTTAATTTTGGAGGCCTAATACTAGAGAATGTGAAGGTTTGAAGTATCAGTTGAAGTTTTTACTATTTCTGTATAATGTCAAATTTTAATTTTCATCTGAAAAGAGAGCTCAATATATAACAAATAATAGAATGACCAAACTCCTCTATTAATAATGCTGCATGAGCTCATTGATTATTATTGCAATCCTTATTTTAACTTCACCATAAACAGAAGTTAGATAAACAGCCAATTATGATTAAATATCACACTGGCAGACATGAATTTTTTATGAAGTTTTTAAGTGATACATTAATAAGTTATTTCATGTGGCATAGACTTGCTATTGGAAAATGGAAACTATTTTCAGTTTCTTTTTTAAAATTCAAACTTTTTTGACAAATTTGGGAGTCGGAAGTTTTAGAAAAAAATATTTCACACACAGACAACCCAACACAACCAGCAACCATGCCAGACTTCTGGAGAAACACCTCACTTTTGGGACATCTAATTGTGATAGTCCTGGCTACCACCATCTAAGGGACTGTTCAGAATGTTCAGAATCCTCTGGTGATCTGTGTCAGTTGCCACATGTGGACCTGTGAGCAGTTTTTTCCTTTGGCTCAAGGGAAAAATGCCACAGAAGACAAAGTCTCAATATTATAATACCTGAACAAAAACCCACTTCTTGTATCACAGATCATCACAAACAACCGAAACCTTAATAATTTTCATAACTGCTTTTCTTATGGCCCAATAAGAAGTTGTTAAATAATGTTGATGATCTTGTAACTAATGAGGAGAGACTCTTTGTCCTCATCTTTTTATATGACATAGCAACAGTCAACAAAAGAAGCAACATGGCAGGCCTGTTTTCTAGAGGTCCATATACTGAGCCCAAAACACTTAGAAACAAACCTGACCTATAAAGTAAATATGGATTGAGTATCTCTTATGCTTTGTCTTATGTAGGCATAAGAACTCAAATAAAAATATAGTACCATGTACACTTTCAGTCACATAGACACACACACACACACATACACACACACATGCACATGTACACACATACACACAGATACAAACACACACTGGACATCTTCTTTACCACTGAGATCCATTACCCATTGTTAGCACACTCTGCTCTTCTGCTTGTGTGTGCATGTGTGCGTGTGTGTGTGTGTGTGTGTGTGTGTATCTGTATGTAGAACATGGATGCATACTCTGATGTGGAGAACACTGGGGGCATCTGCATGCACATATATCTATATGTATATATAGAACTCAAGTTGATGTCAGGTGTACTCCCTGATTGCTTTCTACTTATTTATTGTGATGGGGTATCTTTCAGACCCAGAGCTTAAGAGTTCAGCTCACTAATTCTAGCTAGTCTCCATAGCTATCATGATCCAGCAATCTCTGACTCCCAAGTGCTATGTATACAGGTAGTCATCGTGTCTACACAGCTTTTACACAGGTTCTGGAGAATGAACACAGTTCTCAGGCATTACCCACTGAGTCATCCACCCAACCCCAATTTCTCTTTTCAGGTTTTGTTTTGAGAAAGACCTCCTAAAATTTCCCATATTAGCCTAGAACTCGTTGTAGCCAATCAGTCCTTGAACTCTCAGCCCTCCTGGCTCAGCTTCCTGAGTAGCTAGGATGAAAGATATGTAAAGCCATGCTCAACCCCAACCCTCTAGCTATACTTAGACTCAATAAATTATGAATTCTAATCTTAATGAGATATTAACAGCTATAGTTCAATACATCTGAATATTTGCAGTGCTTGTTTAAGATAAGCAAAGCATTAATGGATTAGACTTTTACTTAGTTGAACTTATTCTACAACATGATGCAGTACTAGCAGTTTTCCCCTAGTGTGTTTTGAAATCTTCATTCTCTACCAAAACAACTTTTTTCCAAATCAGAAAGGCCAATATGTAATTTTTCTCTGAAGTTGATAAAGCAGAGCAAGATCATGAAGCTCGGTTTTCTGAGCTAATGTAATTTTGTTTCCAATAACAATGCAGTTATTTCTCTTTGAAGAGCAAAGTCTCCATGCTAGAAGTGGTGATGTAGAGATTAAGATGATATTACAGATGTCACAACAGAACCCAATGAGAATACATTTTGGGAGAGAAAAAAGAAGTAAAGGTGACAGTCAGCCTAGATATTCCAAATTGCCAGGGGCTCTAAAACCATAAGAAAAAAATGTCTGGCATTTTCCTCTCCTGTTTTTCTTTAGTGACATGTTGTAGTCTGTGAATATTGTCAGCAGTCAGAGAATTATTTCAATACTCATTTTATATGATACCTTGTCATACAGAATGGTTATCAACACTGCAGGTCTCTGTGAGAGTTATGCAGAAAATCTGTTCTTATAACAAAACAGGTAAAAATTGAGTATTTTAAATAAAAGAATAAATAAATAAATAAATAAATAAATAAATAAATAAATAAATGGAGCGTGGTGTATATGTCTGTGTGTGTGTGTGTGTGTGTGTCTGAACACACACGCACATACACACACAAGCACAGGAGTGCCACATAAGAATTCTAAAGCTTCGGCAGGGTTTCTGATAGCTGTGGACTGAGACACCACCACAATGGTCTGGCGTAAGTTGTGGAAGGCCTAGAGAGCAGTTGAACTCTTGAATGCACCTCAGATGCCCCAGAAAAAAGAATAGAGACAGCTGCCCTCACTACCTTTTTACTATACCCTTCCATGGTCAGAAATGTTTAAGTCATTGCCTATGCAAAATGAGCCATGGCACAGATTTTCTAGTTCTCTGTGGCATGTGAGAGAAAAGGACAAAAGTACTCAACTGGGAAGAGGGAGGCCTTTTACAGCAATGCAAATGTAGATACCTATAAGATACTATGACCAAAGCAATGAGTGGGAAAAAGGCTGCAGTGTGGCTTGTGCTTCCACGGCATTGTTCATCATTGAACTAAGTCAAGATAGGAACTCACACAGGGTAGGAATGAGTTCAGAAGCCAATGCAGATCCCATGGCAGAGTGCTGCCTGCTGGATTTCTCCTCATTGGCTTACTCAGCCTGCTGTCTTATAGAATCTGATACCAATTGAGTCCAGGGGTAGCATTTCCACAATGGGCTGGGAACTCCCACATTCATCACTAATTAAGAAAATGCCCTACAGGCTTGCTGTCAGCCCCATTTTAAGGAGGTATTTTCTCAACTGAGGTTCCCTTTGTTCTAATAACATAGCTTGCATCAAGTGATATAAAACAAGCCAGCACACTGATCAAGTATAATATAAACTAAATACAGGTAGGCTATCAATCTATCAGTTGGGTTAAACTTTTTTCCAACATTACTCTATCCCTAAATATAATTATATATACATCTTTCCAAGGCATATTCAGGATATATATATATATATATATATACAAAATTGACTTGTGGTTCTACATAATTTTGTGTCCAATGAAAGCTTTTAGGAAATCTAGTTGATCCTTGTATTCATATACATCCATCAAAGCAAGCACTAGTCTACTTTGAAAAATGATTTACTTATTTTATGTAACTTCTGTGTTCTGCTTTTCTTTTTCAATTTCTTCCCAGAGTTATACTACTTAGACTTTGTCTGAACTTATGATCCATACTGGATTCAGTTTACCACTAATGAGTCACATGGGTCAAATTCTATATGTTTTAAAATCCTGCTTTATCTGTTAATATACAGTAAAGAATCTTGCCAGTTGATCCAACCATCAGTTCAACAGCCAAATAATAAGCTTTCAGGACCATGCTCAAAACAACCTTTTGGGTTCTCCACATTTTCTATAGAATTCATTGAGAATATACATTATGTTAAGAAAATTAAGATTGTCTCAGAGCCTAGAAACAACAAATATGATTAGTTTGCATTTTTGTTGTTGATTTTGTGTTTGTGTTTTGGAGATTTTGTTGTTGTTGTTGTTGCTGCTGCTGCTGCAGCTGCTGTTGTTGTTGCTTAGTGCTTCCTGGTGTAGGAGAGATAGCACAGTGGCAAAACTGCTTGCAGTAACACCTGAACAAGAGGGATGGAGGTAGGAAGTGATGTCAGGAGGTGAGGGGCATAGAGAAGAACAGAAACAGGAGGATTTGGGGAGCTAAATGACTAGGAAGTCTAGAAAACAACAACAACAACACAAAACAAAGACAAAACTACACACACACACACAAAAAAAAAACAAGCACTAGCCCTGTGAGAATATTTCTCAAAAGAAAAAAAAGAAGCTACAGAAGGAATTAAGGAAGATATCCAACAACCTCTGATCTCCACACAAGACTAAATCATACACACACACACACACACACACACACACACTAAAACAAGCCTACAGTGAATCCTTAATAGTAGGAATAGTAGGTAGTGAAATAACCTTACATCAGATTATCTTATCTTCAAAGTTCAACTTGTTATACTTCACATCTGTCTCACTGTCTTTACTATTCCAAAGTTCTCAGTCTTTCATTCACAGAGGAGGACAGAAATTATTACCACCTTCAGTACCAAATTCACTTGACTGGTAAGTTGTCACAAGGTTTAAAATGCATGCTTGCTAGCCATCCTGTGTAATGGCTCAGTACTCTTTGCATTTGCCTTGCCATTCTAATTCCTATAGCTCAATCTGAGTAAATGGGTCAAAGTTGGTAAATGTAACTCATTACTAGTTTTAAGATAAGACAGAGATGGTGATTCCCCCAGAAGTTCTTTTATTGTTAAGAATAGTTTGCTCTATCCTGGTTAGAATTGAAGACTCAGAAATGAACTCACACACCTATGGTCACAAAGGAGCTAAAACCACCCAGTGGAAAAAATACAGGATTTTCAACAAATGGTGCTGGTCCAACTGACCATCAGCATGTAGAAGAATGCAAATTGATCCATTCCTATCTCCTTGTACAAAGTTCAAGTTCAAGTGGATCAAAGACCTCCACATAACACCAGATAAACTGAAGCTAGTAGAAGAGAAAATGGGGAAAAGTCTCGAACACATGGGCACCGGGGAAAGTTCCTGAACAGAACACCAATGGCTTATGCTTTAGGATCAAGAATTGACAAATGGGACCTCATAAAATTGCAAAGCTTCTATAAGGCAAAGGACACTGTCAATAGAACAAAATGGCATACAACAGATTGGGAAAAGATCCTATATCCAATAGAGGGCTAATATCCAGTATATACAAAGAACTCAAGAAATAAGACTCCAGAGAACCAAATAACTCTATTAAAAAATTGGGTACAGAGATAAACAAAGAATTCTCAACTGAGGAATGTCAAATGGCTGAGAAGCACCTAAAGAAATGTCCAACATCCTCAGTCATCAAGGAAATGCAGATCAAAACAACCCTGAGATTTCACCTCACACCAGTCAGAATGGCTAAGATCAAAAACTCAGGTGACAGCAGATGTTGGTGAGGATGTAGAGACAGAGGAACACTCCTCCACTGCTGGTGGGATTGACAACTGGTACAAAGACTGTGGAAATCAGTCTAGCAGTTCGTCAGAAAACTGGACATAGTACTACCTGAGGACTCAGCTGTACCACTCCTGGGAACATACCCAAAAGATACTTTTACATATAACAAGAACACATGCTCCACTATGTTCATAGCAGCCTAATTTAATAATAGTCAGAAGCTAGAAACAACCCAGATGCCCTTCAACAGAGGAATGGATACAGAAAATGTGGTACATTTACATAATGGAATACTACTCAGCTATTAAAAACAATGACTTCATGAAATACTTAGGCAATTAGATGGAACTAGAAAATATCATCCTGAGTGAGGTAACTCAATCACAAATGAATACATATGGTATGCACCCACTGATAAGTGGATATTAGCCCAAACTCTCAGAATACCCAAGATACAATTCACAGACCATGTGAAGCTCAAGAAGAAGGAAGACCAAAGTGTGGATGTCTCAGTCCTTCTTAGAAGGGGAACAAAATACTCACAGGAGGAAATACAGAGACAAAGTGTGGAGCAGAGACTGAAGGAAAGACCATCCAGAAACTGTCCCACCTGAGGATCCATCCCATATACAATCACCAAAGCCAGACACTATTGTAGATGCCAATAAGATATTGCTGATAGGAGCCTGATATAGCTGACTTCTGAGAGAGACTCTGCCAGAGCCTGACAAATACAGAGGTGGATGCTCACAGCCAACCATTGGACTGAACACGAGGTCCCCATTGGAGTCATTAGAGAAAGGACTGAAGGAGCTGAAGGGGTTTGCAACCCCGCAGGAATAACAATAATATCAACCAACCAGACCCCCCCTCCCCAGAGCACCCAGGGACTAAACCATCAACCAAAGAGTACACATGGAGTGACCCATGTCTCCAGCTGCATATATAGCAGAGGATGGTCTTGTTTGGCATCAGTAGGAGGAGAGGCCCTTGGTCCTGTGAAGGCTCAATGCCCCAGTGTAGGGCAATGCCAGGGCGGTGAGGTGGGGGTGGGTAGGTGGGTGGGAGAACACCTTCATAGAAGCAGTGGAAGAGGGAGGGGTTTTCCAAAGGGGAGACCTGGAAAGGGGATAACATTTGAAATGTAAATAAGGAAAATATCCAATAAAAGAAAAGGAAAAAAAGATAAAAAAGAGACAATTGCAGAAAGATGGTACTCTTCCTCCATCTCTCAGCCTCTTGCAGCTTTCTTGGTAACAGTCACCCCCTCATGTTTTCTGTGGCTTGTGTGCTCTGTGACTGGTGAGAAGATTACATTCAGAATTCTTTGAACTTTAGACAATAAAAAAAAAATCTTGCAGTATTTGTTCCCAGTTGTTTTTCAGTTTCTTTCAATTTATTGTGAAAAAAGAATTTCAATCTCCTCAGTCTTATGAAAAGGAATCTGCCAGATATGTTTGTTTGATAGATAAATAGCAATCTGACAGAAAAAGCCTTTAGAATATGGAACTGTTTGCAAAGAATGAACTAGAAAAGCAGCAATTCCTTGTGTATAATTTCTAAAGATATTAATAAAAATGGTGTCATTGACTAATAAATACTAAGAGCTTTTATTATTGAGCTATATGTATGATTTTCACATTTCTCTAGCTACCTATCAATCCTGTAAGCCTAACCATGTCTTGTCAAATCTTTCTCCTAAGGAAACATTAAACTGTATAGCTATTCTTCCTTTTAGCTTATATGAAATATATAGATATACTAAACCAAGGGCTTTAAACATTTAGTCAAAATTTTAAAAAAATATAGATTTAAAAACTGGATTTTAAAAATAAGCTTTTATTTCAAAATTTCAATAATGTTTTGAATTGCTGGAATATTTCCATTTATTTTTGAGAATTTAATACAGTATATCATATTCGTTCCCCTCCCCTAACTCCTTCCAGCTTCTACTCAACCCACCCATTTTCATTCAACTTCAAGTCCTTTTTACTGTCTTAAAATGAAGCAGAAACAAAGTAAAACCAAACAAGACAATAAACACCCCCCAAAATAAACATAGAACCCAGTTTCTGTTGGTCAATCATTCCAACATATGGCCTGTCCTGAAGTGTGGTTGATGCATTCAGTGTATCTCCATTGAAGAAAAGTGACTTTCTTTTCCCTAGCCACTACCAATAGGAAATAGTGTCTTGGCTCTGGATGGGACTTTGGGCCAACTACTCGTTTTCCATGCTGGGATTTTTATTTCTAGTCTAAACACCTGCAGGTCTTGTGCATGGTGTCTCAGTCTCTCTGAGTTCATTTGTGCATCAGTCCCATTGTGTCTAGAAGATGTTTTTCCCTTTAAGTCATCCATGTATAAGGCTCTTATTGTCCTCTGCTTCCTTTTCCACGTATATAGATCCCTGAGCCTTGAGGAGAGGACTTTGATGAAACATCCTATTTATCACTGAGTTCTCCAATGTCTCTTACTCTTTGTATATTGTCTAGCTGTGAATCTCTATGTTGATTACAATATACCACAAAAGAAACTTCCCTGATGAAGGCTGAGTGATGCAGTAATTAATATGTATAAAATATATCACTAGGAATCATTTTATTGCTATACTCATTTAGTGGGATAATATTAGTAGATTTGCCCCCCTACCCCTAGGGACTATGACATATGTACTCTCAGGTTATTGGATTCATTAATGGTGTCAGGGGTGTTCCAACTCATGGGGCAGGCCTTAAATCCAATTAAACAATTGGGAATATTTTGGTAAGAGGATCACTATTGTACCTCACGGGGTTAATAGAGAAATGAGATTGGTAAGGTTATATTTCTGCTCTAGTAGCGTGTATTGTAGCTCCCAGTAAATATGAACACTAGTCATTAAGGGTGGAGCTTCTTCCAGTTGAGCACCAGCTCAGTTTCTCCATGTCTGATGATATAAATATGTGACATCTTCAGCAATAGGAAATTAGAATCAAATTGTGGGAAGTAACCAATATCGTTGACAGTAACCTGTAATGGAGGCATGTAGGACCTCTTTGGTCTAAACCTCAATTTTAAATTCCTGGGTCAACCTTAAAATTTTAGCAAGCTGCATAGGGATCAAATTTCAGAAGCAAAGTCAGCCATTATCACAGTCACAATAGTCTGCCTTTGTGGTGATGGCAATTTCTTCCCCTACTGTTTTCTACTAAATGATTTCTGATCAGGTGTTTATGGCTGCCTATTGCTGCAGTCTCAGTCTGTGGAGAACCTAAAGGGCAAAGTTATGCACAGTTGCTTAGATGAAGAGTTTAACTCTTGGTCATATTTATGCCATAGTAGTGTTTTGCATAAGAGAAACTATAAGTAATTAAAATTAAAGTTGTGGAGCCTAGAATACATTACAAACATTTAGGTACATTCAAAAATATATGGTTTGCCCATCTAATTTGGAACTTAAAAATAGGCCAAGATGCACTAGGCAACCAAAGACAAAACATATTAAAGATACAATTGAGATGCAGACTCAAGATTTAAAACAGTATTGTGTTTGGTTTGTTATTAGCATTTTTAATAGTTCATTTTTCAGAGAAGTTACAAACTTACAAAGCCTAATCAGAACATAGAATTCCTACAGAATGCTCTCTTCCAGTACAAAGTTTTCATAAAAGATAATATTTTGAATTACTGTAATGCATTGTTAAAACTCAGGAAGGGCTATCTTGTGTGCTGTTAACTTGAGTCTATCATTTACACTATGGGTCAGTCTTTGTTTTGTTCAGTTGTGTGGATTTTAACAACTAAATGATATCCTGTGACAACAATTGCATACCAGATTAGATCACTTAATGGCTCTAGCAAATGTCATGAGTACTATCTATTCTTCTTTTACCTCACCCAAACTTCTGGAACTACTGAAACTTATACTTTGCACATTCTTTGGTCTTCTCTTGAGTATTTTCCTTAGATCATGTGTCACAGAGTCTTATACTGGCTTCTTTCACTTAGTAATGTATACTTAACTTTCTTCCATTTCTTTTTGTGGGTTGATAAGTCATTTATTTTTAGCATGGAATAATAGCCCTTTCGTGAATGTGCCAGTCTGTTTATCTGATCAACTATTGAAAGACATCTTGATTGCTTTCTCATCCTGGCAACTATGAATGAAGCTCCTATAAATATTCCTGTGTAGGACTTTGTGTGGACATAAAATTTCAACACATTTGGATAAAAACCTAGGAATGCAATTGCTGAATCTTATGCTAGATTATGTTTAGCTCCAGTAGAGCCTGCCAAACTGCCTTCTTAGAGTGGCCCTGCTGTTTGCATCCCCACAAGCATTGAGTGAGAATTCCCGGTGCTGCAGAACATTGCCAGAAGTTGCTGATGTTTTGAATTTTGCCATGTTATAGGTGTGCAATACCATCTTTCTGCCTTAATCTGTGACTCCCTAATGAACCCGATGTTTGGCATATTTTCACTTTTCTGCTGTGCTTGTATCTTCTTTGGTGAGATGTCGTCTATTCAGCACTGATGCTTTATTTTCTTAATAGAATTTTTTGCTTTGTGTTTTTATTGTGGAGTTTTAAGAGTGCTTTGAATATCTTACATTTACAAGTCTATTAGATATATGTTGTGTAAATATTTTTTCTTAGTCTATAAATTGTTTATTCATTCCTTTAACAGTCTTTTACAGAACCTAATTTTGACATTTTCATTGTTTATATATAATAGTTGAGAACTAATAATAGCATCAAGAAAATGAGATATTGATTATGTTTAATGAAAAAATGGACCCAGAATCATTTTTAAGTTTTCTTTTGTAGAGACCTAAAGACAAATTTGTCATAGATATTAGTTCAGGAAACTTACTTAGAAACACAGAGATCAATTGTACAAATAATTAAGGAGAACTAATAGGAATGCAAACAGCTCATCAAAACAATTTCAATGGTTTTTTTTTTATGAAGTGTGTGTTGACTGCAACAAAAATGCCGAATAGCATACCTAACATATGTCCCATTAGATCACATATACCACATATATCATTAGATCATATGCAGGCAGATAGATGGCACATTTATATGTGTATTTACAAAGTCACTTGTCTGTAACAATGAGGACATAATCTGAACAATACTTTGTTAGGTGATTTTCTTATCCAAACCACAAATTACAGGAGCATAGACTCAGATAGACCCTCCCTGATGATGTGATCTTATAGGTTCTCCTTTGAATTTATGCAGTTGACACAAATGTTGCATGGTACATGCTTATATCAATATTAACCCACATTTTCATATTTTTACTTATCTTGGAAATACATCAGTCCATTAAGACTCATACCACATTGAAGTCATCTTACTCTGCATTTCTCACATGTAGAGGTTAGTTGCGAGGAAAGAAATGTTGAGAGACTCAGTGAGAGAGGTCTCCATTATGTAACAGCACCTGGTAAAATCCCCACAGCCTTTGACCTCAGCACCTTCTCTACTACAGTAGAATTACCACCAATGAAGCTATAGGTTTCATCAAGAAAGGGAAGCATGGCACTATGAGAAGAACAGTAGACTGTCAGTCTTTTTCCCTCTGTAGTCTGTATGATTGGCATGAAAAGTCAGGCAACATGGTCTATTTGCTTTGTTCAGGGAAAGGGAAAGCCTTGTCAAGCTCAAGTTTCCTGGGCTATAGAGCATATCCTTTCCACTGATCTTAGAACAATATGAGGATGCTTTCCAAAATATTGTGTATCTCAAAGTTATCTATATCCTGTGCTGCAAATACTGGAATCAAATAAGTGTCTTCCAAACACAAAGATGGGGAAGGAAAGCTACGTGCTGGATAACTATATTTGTTATAACACAAAACATCATTCTAATGTTCTAAGGAATATTAATTAGTAAGGAATTAGATATGGCAAAGGCCAAGAATACTCAGGGTTGGAAGAAAAAGTAACTACCTTACATGGATGCTCATGACATAGAGCCAGAGTTTCAGTCTGATAGACTAGGGAAGGTTGGTAAGGTTACTCAAGAGCAAGATTGTGTTTTCCAAGATTAGCAATATTGTGAGTTTGACTTCTACTAATGCTCAAAGAGAAGATGTAAAACTGCCTGCTTTGCAGAGGTTAACTTGTCAACACTGGTTGTAGCATTGTGCTAACATTGATGTTAAACCAAAGCAGTCACCCTACAGTTTAGGGAATGCCAACAGCTGCCCTGCATATCAACAACAGGGTACAGGCTCTGCTAACTAATTAATTCCTTTCTTTGTTTTATCATGACCATATATCTAATTGTAGTAAGTAAGCCAAAGACTGGCACTTCCAACTTCGTCAAAACGTGATGGCAATTAAGTGATACCTCATCTTTGAAGAAATGCATTTTTCAAGTCCTTGACAGTAAAAAACTATTTAGATTATTTATGACATTTCCAATGAGTTAGTAACCTTTTTATTACATTACATTTTGCATAATATAATTTGTCACTATTTCTTTATTAAGCTTGCTTTATATTCATAGGGGTCCCACAACACTATATTTTCCTCTTTGTCAGCTCAGAACTTCATTATGAAGGATGAGGTTTTATGGTTTCCCAGCGATGCAAATGTCTACAGTGAGTAAGTATCATTATGCAGGAACAGGAATTTAGTTTTCCTCCATTAACCAGGCAGGCTAATGACTCAACAAGTTTATAGCTTGCCACAAAATTTGATGGCTCAATGCAAGTTAGAACAAATGAGAATGTTGTGAATGTACAGATTAGAAAGATACGTTCCTTTACTTTTGGTGTATTTTCTAACTTTCCTAATTTGAAGTCCGTTTTTTTGTATCATCTTAACGAGAAGGGAGTCCTCTGTACACCATCTTACCCAGAGGGAAATACAACTTTAGTTCTCTGCTTTCTGTAGCTCAACACATCCATTGCTGTCTTCTTAGATCCAACTCAGCTGGTGGGCAAAATCATATAGTAGGCAATCACACCTTTAAAGCAAAATGTCTTCCATGACATAACTTCTCAGAAAAAAAGGCAAATGCATTTAAATTTGGGGAGTGTAAAAAGAAAAAACACTAAAAAACAAAACAAACACACACACACACACACAAACAGTATTTATGCTAGACTATGTTGTATTTCTAAATCCAGATAAACTAACAAAAGTTATATTTAAAACATGTTTGGGTTATACTCCTTTATATTCCAGAATGCATAGGTAAGACAACATTTAATGGTTGACCAGAACCTACAGATATTCAGGCTTTTCCCAATACTGAATGGGTGAATTGCTTCAGACTAAAGAGAGAGTTTGAGCATATTGGGATCATCCTCTATCCTTGCTTGGGTCTTTACAGTAGAATGGATTGGTTATTTAATCAATAATCTTACTGATAGAACCAGGCGTTCTGGAGAAATTATTTTTAAAAAAGTGTAGAATGGCTCTACATGTTGGAATGTAGGAAATATCTACATACAATGTACTCACTTCAGTGGATTAACCAAAGAAGCATTGGAAGAACCTGACCTGGGCAGCAAAATATTACCCTGACATTTCAAGGCCACAAAGATATGCATGAGAGTATGCAACATATCTATAGGAACAAATTCACTTTCTTAGAGTTCCTATCAGGAGTTTGGCATAGCAGTGAGAAAGGCATCCATGGGAGGCACATATCTCCATTTATTCACATTGTTATAAAAATAACTCTACAGTATTTTGTAGTCTTCAATTCATCATCATTTCATCTGTAAATAGCTCATACTTTGGATGCTGTTTCAACCAGAAGCTTTTATTTATAATTCCTAAATGATTATTATTGGTATATAGGAATATAACTTATCCTAAAATAAACTACTCTTGTATATTGAGATTTCGCCATGCACATTAATCCCAGTTGTTTTTTTTATCTGCTAGACTATCAGAAAATATTTGTAGATGCTGTTGCTCACAAGTAAAGCAAATTTTATCTTATTCTTTGAACTATCTTTGTGTTTTATCTTCTAGAATTGTCATTCATGCCAAAAGGGCCACTAAAATGATGTAGTTAGAGAGGGCACCCTTTTCTGTTTCCCCAACTTGACATAAAGCACTGAGCTCTACATCAAGGTTTTCGTAAAGAATTTTCTTTACAGCTTTAAGACTTCCCTTTCTCTTATTAGAACAATAAGAACTTTGATTGTCTTTGCCCATACTGAGAGGCTTGTAGGACACAATGGGGATGACATTAGCCGAAATACCCAACAGCAGAGAGATAGAACCTGAAGCGACCACCTCCAATAAATACACACGACCCCCACTGAAGGATGGGGCCACCCACCCACCTAAATGTTTTTAACCCAGGATTGTCCCTGTCTAAAGGAAATGCAGGGACAAAAATGGAACCGAGGCTGAAGGAAAGGCTATCCAGAGACCACCTCATTGTGCAATCCATTCTATCCACAGACACCAAACCCCCACACTATTGCTGATGCCAAGATGTGCTTGCAGACAGGAGCCTGGTATGACTGCCCTCTGAAAGATTCTGCCAGCACCTGACTAAGACTGTTGCAGATACTCACAGCCAACCATTGGACTGAGACCAGGGACCCCAATGAAGAATTAGGGGAAGGGCTGAAGGAGCTGAAGGGGATTGCTACCCCATAGAAAGAACAATAATATCAATTAACTGGACCCCTCAGAGCTCCCAAGGACTAAACCACCAACCAAAAGGTATACATGGGCCCATCCAGTCCATGGCTTCCACTATATATGTTGCAGAGGACTGCCTCATCTGGCTTCAGTGGGAGGGGAGGCACTTGGTTCTGTGGAGGCTTGAAGTCCCAGAGAAGGGGGATGCTAAAGGGGTGAGACTGAGAGAGCAGATAGGGGGGGAAGCACTCTCTTAGAAGCAAAATGGGATGGGGAGAGAAGAGGGTGGGAGTTCATGGAAGGGAGACAGAGAAGGGGGACAAAATTAGTAAAAAAATGAAATGATTAATTTTTAAAAAAGAACTCTGTGTTGAGTTTGGAAAGCTATATTTTTTTGTGTAGAGTATGTCTACCATGTGCCTTTCATACAGTAAATTAAAAATTTGTGGGGCTGGAGAGATGGCTCGGCGGTTAAGAGTGCCAACTGCTTTGCCGAAGGTTGTGAGTTCAAATCCCAGCAACCACATGACGGCTCACAACCATCCGTAATGAGATCTGATGCCCTCTTCTTGGGTGTCTGAAGACAGCTACAGTGTACTTGCATATAATAAATAAAATAAATCTTTAAAAAATTTGCATATAGACCCTAATGTAGTCTTTGTTTGAATTCCATTTCCCCACAGAATACTATGTTTGCAGATGTTCCTGGACCTGATGAGCAAAATTCCTTACATGTTGTTCTATGGCAATGAAAACGGTTACCAAAAGGTTACATTCATAGGCTTTCCTCTTGGAAGTTTTCCAGTGATTGATAATTTTATAATTTGTAAGTATTTATGGATAGTACAGAAATGTTGTCGATCCTTTCTCCACCACTCAAGCTCAGTTTCTTTAACCACTAATACTTCATATTTGTATGGCATGCTTCTTATGATTAATAAATCAATATATTACACCTCTCTTAAGTCCGTAGTTCATGTTCTGTTGCATGGGTAGCTAAGGATTATGAGTTAGAGTAGGAAGAGCATTTTCCCATGTGACATCCCCACACTGTGTTTGTGACTGGAGCTGAACAAAGTATTGCAGGACTTTGATTGGGATTGCCTTGAACATAAAGATGAAATGGCAAGATACTGGCATCTTGACATTATTCCGTCTTTCAGTACACACCTAGGCACACATCTCAACATTATCATGAAGACATCTTCTCCCTGTCCATATCTGGGCATATGTATTGTTCTGTTATTGTCTGTAAGTGGCTGTGTCTTGCAGTTTTCTCTCCTGTAAAATTCCCCCATCTTTCCAAGCTATAATCTGAAGTCATTGTACTCTACTCACCTACTAAGGATTGCCTGCATAATTTACATGGAATTTTCCACCAATAATTAACTAATTGAGTTGTGTGCTTTTTAACAGTATGGAATCATCTGTAATATTTTGTTTTTTACTATGTCTATCTTCTGTTCACATTACTGCTATCATCCACACTGTTGAACTTCTATCTCTTGCTTACTATTTTACTCTATGTATCAGTTTCTATTTCTTTCTCTAATCATGTTTAATGTATATGTAAATAAACATCGTCCAATGAAGCACTTTAACCCTTTAATATTCCTTTAGTGTATTTGAAGTTATTCCTAAGTCTTTTAATCTTAGGCTTATCATATATATCAATTCAGAATCTACTTCAGGGTTATGATGATCATTTAGAGGTAAATACAATTTACCCCTATAAATCTCTATGCATTCTCTCACACATATATATCATATTACATATGATATTATATAATATATTGGCATATGTAGTATTATATATAATATTATACAATATACTTGTGTGTGTAAATATTTATAATGCATAAGTACATATTATTATATACATGTATAATGAATATATATACACTTTAATGAATATATATTTGTAATATCATGCCATCGTATAAGCCCGATAATGGATTATTAGGGTTATTACTTTGTATAACATAACATCTATTAAAGTTATTTACATATGTTTTCAAAACAAACTCATTCGTTCCCATACTTTATTCCTTCCTTCCAGGTCTTTGGTGGAATGCCAAACTCAGCTAGGTTCTAGATTTGTAAGCCAGGCAGGCTTGAACTCACAGAAATCTTCCTGTCTCAGCCTTCCCCATGTTGATGGTATGGGCCTGCAACACTAGTCCTGGTTTCATTTCTCTCTGATTGATCACAGCTGTATCAGTGGTTGCAGAATTCCAAGTGCCTCATCTGGCACTCCTATTCTCTCATTAATCAGTCAGAAATTCTTGACACTAATACTGTTGTCAGAACTACATTGTCACAATACCAGACTGAATTGAAAGAGTCTTAACAGAACAGTTGCCTCAACCTTAAGCCAATCACCTATCATTGTGTCATATTCCCATATGATATTTTTGAAAATAATTTGTCTGATTCAATTGTTCTCCATTTGAAAATGCCAATAGTTTGCATAGTACATAGGGGCTCATTGATATATAGCTGCTCTGTGTAGACACTGGCACCTAGTCCTTTCAGCCCTCCTTAGGGGCTCCATCTTGCTTTGTTTGCCACTACTAGAATGTGATGCACTGCTATAAACCAGACACTGTACATTATGATACTTCTATCTGACTTCTCTGCTTCAGAAATTCCTCTGCTAACCCCAAAGATGGCTTGAATGTGTCATACTTGCTTGGAAAATACTTTATGTCTTTTTTTCAGGAACTAGCTTATTTTGTATTTTCATAGTTATCTTAAGCATAGACAAGTATATTCATTTCCTTGGATTGTAAATGCTTTTTTGTATGTTCTGTCCTTGCAATAAAGCTTTGTGCTTTAAATTTTCAAGTCTGTCTATAAAATGTGTTTACAAGCAACAAATGTAAGATTTTTCTAACTAATCTTTGAAAGCCAAAAAATGTTCAGAACAAATATTTGTTGAAAATGGACAAATCAACAAATTCATTCAAAACAAATGGTGACAAATGTCTTTGTCCTTGCAGGTTGAATGCAGAGGATACCAGCACTTTCTGATATACATTGCCTCTTCCTATACATTCATCAAAATGCTTGCTGAAATCTATTCTTTTATCTCTTCATTCTATCTCTGTCATAATTTCCACTTTACCTAAACTTCCAAAGTCTCAATCTTCAGCATGAAATAAAGTGACATTTTATAAGAGTAACACTCATGTACAGGCCTCTGGGTTCAGTCCTTCACACTCAAGAAAGAGAGAAGGAAGGAATGGAGGGGGGAAGAAGCAATAGGGAGGAAGGAGGGAGAAGGAAAGGAGAGGGAAAGGAAGTTGTCATTTTCTACAATCCTGTGTAATCATTTTCTAATTGGGCTATGCTAATAGACTCTATATTGACTGAGATTGGTCAGGAGCACTATTTGCAACAAAAGAAATGAAGTTCTCAACAGGAACCGGCAATGCTGAATTTCACAGAACCAAGGAAAAAGCATATACTAGCCAGGGATTGCAGTGCAGAAAGTTCTACATATTAACATAAGAGAAATGAGGTTTGTGGCCTTAGGCATCGAATTCAATCATTTCGTCTCTCCGAGTAGCTCTCTCTCTATTTTAATATCCCCACAGGCACACACTCACAAGGATAGAAATGATGGGAGTGATTTTGAATTTTAAAACCAAATCAAAGTCTAAGTGGAGTACAGAATACAATATTTAGCACACCAGGCTTGGCATCATCATAGCTGCTAAGTCTCAGAGAATGAAAGAATCTATTTAAAAATCAAGAATCATGCTTGCTTATTGAGGTTGCTAATATAATCTGTCCTTTGTGTTTTAGAAACCAAACTCAAATGTGCAAATTAACTATTATGCATTGAAACATCATTATGATCACAAATTGTACATTTATCAATGCTGGTAGATAGACACTCTGTACAAAGCAACTAAATAAATGTTACTTTCATGTAGCCACTTTAGTGTCATTTTAGACATTAAAACATGAACATAAAATTCAAATTAATACCAAATACAAATTACACAACAATACAAACACAGTGAGATATTTAGCTAAATATTTATAGAATCCTGAAATTAAATAATAACAGTAGTCGCATCATGAAATAAAACTGAGATTAAGATACAATTTTAGTCAGCTGTTAAAAGGACTGAATTAAATAAGAAATTGGAAGGAAATGGATGAAGCTGGGGGTCTTCATTATGGATAGTAAGTTAAACACTAAAATACTACCTCATGTTTTTTCTCATGTGCCAGGTTGAGATTATTTTTCCCAAGGGTGAATTTATGGCAAAATCAGAGAGAACAGCACAATGTAGAGAAAAGAGCAGACAATGGAGGGGATGAATAAGTTAAAGGTATATTATGTGCATGTATTAAAGGGAAAGTTAGTTACTCCACAAGGAAGAAAATAATTATTTTCAAGTAAATAATAAAAACCAAGAGAGAAATAAAATACCACAGGAAACTTGAAATGACACAAATCTATATTCCAACATTAAGATAATAGCATCTCATCTGTGTAGTTATTTAAACACACACACACACACACACACACACATGCACACACACACACGCACACATGCACACACACACACGCACACTCACATACACGCACACAGGAGTTAAAATCCCTACCCTTCCTTCAACACTATATTTTTCTGGGCTATGTAATGTTGAGTTTGTAAAAAGTCAACAACACAATCTATATTTAGGTGTGTAGACTCTTTGATAGCTTCTAAGAAAACCCAGCGTCTAATAGCATTTTCTCTGTCAAATGTGCTGAGAGTAAATTACAAATGCTAAGAAAGCCTGTTATATACGTTAAAATGTATCTTGTCATTCATGGTTAAGCCTATCTTACTCTGTGATAGGATCTAAATTTATACATATAGCAGAAAGCCCAGTGACAGATGGAAGAAAGATACCATGCAATCAGAACACGAACCAAGAGCATTGCATTACTAATATTTATACACTGAGCAAAGGTTACCTTAGCTATGAAACTGAAATGCCATCAGCTAAGGACTGTGTAGTGTGGTGAGATAGTGTGCAACAAAATATCACAGAAATGGTACCTGCATCTCAAGAAACCCCTGTCATGTTAATACTGTAATGTATAATGATAAAAGCATAAAAACATATATTGGTGCTTTCAAGACTTTTCTGATGGAACAGACATTAATAAAGTACATGAAGGTGGTTAGGTGCAAGTCCCTCATGGAGGTGCCCACAAGTGCCTGTCAGTATTCAATAACTCAATAACCAGTGTTCTTACTAGCTCTATGCCATTATTAATTAATAATTCAGGAGATCAAAAGTCTAATGCTACATAAATAATTGCATGAAAATACTATAATTGCTTTTGACAAATAATGCTACTTAAAATCAGTATGCTCCTGTGTTGTACATGGTACACAGAAGGCCTCCAAGGAAGTGATATACATACAGCTGGACTGAGCAGTAGAAAGCACACTTCATTTAGGGAATGACTTCTCTTTGCCCCTGTTTTCTAACAAACATTCTAATATTGTGTTATTTCATTGTGCTGAGCATTCACTAACAGTATAGGGAGCCCGTGCCCCTAAGCCATCTGAAAACTTGGGCTACTGATACAAGATTATTTCTTTCACATTGCATTGTTCTATTTTGCTTCTTTTCTCTATTTTATAATATGGTTTGTCTTGTTGATATATGTAAAAAACTTTATTGTTGTGTATTTCAAATAATGAGAAAATATTTTCTTACTTTTTTCTGTCATTTTGTTTTCAAGGTTTTTATTGTATCTTTTTATCAACTGAAAATTTCTAATTTTGTACATTTGCCTAGATGAAATCAAGCTGATTATATCAGCACTGTACATGTGATCTTGCTTTGTTTTTTTGTAATCACATTTATTTATTTATTTATTTATTTATTTATTTATTTTTACTTTATTTACATTTCAAATGTTTTCTCCTTTCCAGATCTCCCTTTTGGAACCTCCCTATTCCCTCCCCCCTCCCCTGCCTCTATGGGGGTATTCCCCCACCCACCCACCTATTCACATATCTTAAATTTCCCTGAGCATTTAAAATTATTCACCCAGGTTGTTCTGATGTGAATGTTTATTTGCTTTTATTTTAAATTGAATGTATTATTATTATATGTGCATACACACACGAAAGTGAGTTATCTGTATCATAGGATATGTGTAGAGATCAGAAGACAGCTTTTTGGAGTTGGATCTGTCTTTCTACATTTGTGGGTTCCCGGAATTGAATTCAAGTCACCAGGCTTGTGAAGTTGGTTAAACAATCTCACAACCCTCTCTATTCTATATTGTTGCTGCTTGGATTTTATCTTTTAGGTGATAGACAGTAATAAGGTTTCCATGTATCATTTTGTAAAAATGATTAATTTTCCTATCAATGATTATGAAATTGTTCACTGTTCCTCCAGAAAGTAAGATGTCAGTCCACCAGCAATGTTCAAATGCTCTTCTCTAGGTCCACCACTAATAATTTTTATTTGAATTCTACAGCTTTGCAACCTCTTTCTATATGGTAGGAGAATTATGCCCCTGTTGACTTTCCTGTCCCATACTCTGTTCATTCCTTACTCATTTTATTTTCATGACCAATATTAGAACTTTCTTATGAAGATCTATGAATTCATATCCTGAGATTAAATGATGTTTCAAGTTTAAATTTTGAGTATTTCATATTGTAAACACAAAAATGCAACCCAAGAACAGATTATATTTTTAAAAAAATAGCTTTGTTCCTCCCAGAATATTCTGAATTATAGTTTTCTCAGACATATGACATTTAGTTACCACTAGGGTCTCATGCACTGGGAAAAAAATGTGAGATATTCTACCCAAACCATAAAGTAAAAAGTTAACAGTGGTTAATGGAGAAATCTGTTCCTCAAGAAGGAAGGTTTCAAAATAAAAACAGATCCAATGGACAAGAGATGCTTGTTCAATACAGGCTCAACAGCAGCGTGGCTCTAGTGAAGACAATGTGTTACAAACCTGAATCCTGTCATGCTGCACTCCCCCCCCCCACATGCTACCAGTGCATGTAATGGCAGTTTGCAATTTTTGAAAATGTGGATACAAAATGCTTTAAATACAATTTCTTCTTTTTTTCTTTCACTCTTTGTTTTTGCCTTGTATGCTTCACTTTCAAAACCTACATTTACAAATATTTTATCTCATTACACTTGAAAATATGATATTCATGTCATATCCAACTTCATACATTGATTTAATTTTGTTTAATCATGTTTTGTTCTACTGTTAAACAATCTTCTTTCTTTTCCATTCTTATTATTTTTAAATTTTTTCTTTTACTGTAATTTAGTAGTATTTTGCTTTTTTAAAAAAAATTGGTACTTTCCGCCTTCTTATATTTATCTATGTTATTTTTGAACTGAAAATTTCATTCTTTTAAAGTTTTTCTCTTTTCTTTCACTTTGTCATCCTCTCTCGCTCTCTCTCTCTCTGACCATGTCTCACTATGTCTGTCTATCTAACCTAAAGTCCAGTGTGGACTTGAATTCACAGAAATCCACTTAATGGTATCTATGATTTTAATTAGAAATACTCTACAATGAAACCATGAAGTCAATGAAGAAGCTGACATGGAAGACAGAAAGACCTTCCATGTTCATGCATAAACAGAAATGTACTGTGAAAATTGTTGTCATATCAAATGCAATCTACATATTTTGTTCAACCCCCCATCATAATTCCAATGATATTCTTCATGGTACTAGATATAATCAACACTAAATTTCATGTGTTAGGGCAAAAGATCATCAAATGACAAACCAATCCTAAGCAGAAAAGATAATACTAGAAGAATTATAATACTCGAGCCATGGAAACACCATGATACTGGCATAAAATCTGGCAAATAGACCAACAGAATAGAATAGAAGACCCAGAAGTAAATCAATACAAGTATAAACCTTAATTTTTTAATAAAGCTTTCAAAAAACATCCATTGGCAAAAGCCAGCCTCTTCAACAAACGGTGCTGGAAAAACTGGATATACATATGTAAAAGAGTGAAACTAGATATGTTACCTTATTCCTGCAAAAGGGTTAAAACCTAAAACTCTGAAACAACTAAAGAAAAGATAGGAAAAACCCGTCAAGACACATGCGACTTTCTGAAAAGGGTTCCCATGACTTAGAATATATTCCCAACTTGACAAAATGGTATCTATAACATGAAAAGTTTCTGCATTCTGATCAATTGTATGGCCAATTTCTGAGAGAGAGAGACAGAGACAGACAGAGAGAGACAGAGAGACAAAGACAAAAACAAAAAGAAAAATGTAAATGGGTGAGAAATATTTGAAAAGTATTCAATAATCTTAACCATAAGAAAAAAGACAAATCAAAATTTCATCTTAGCTGTTTCAACATGATCATCATCAAATGCTGTTAAGAATGTGAAGAAAAGGGGAAAACTGGATACCTTGATGGTGGGAATGAAATCTCATGTAGCCACTACAGAAATCACTATGGAAGTTTCTCAGAAAACTAAAACCTTCCTTAGCACTTCTGACTCTAAACCTGAAGGATTGTAACTAACATCCTACATGGATACTTGAAGATCCAGGCTTATCTCATAATACTCACAACAGCTAAGTTAGGTTGGAAACTAAGCTAGATGTCATCAAGAGCAATAGATAAAGAGAATTTGCTGTTTATAAATAATTGCATAAAGAAGAATAAAATTACAATATTTACAAAAGGTAACTGGAATGAGTTATTATCATCTCCATGTTAAGCAAAACACGATATTCTTAGACAAATATTTTCTCTCATGTGTGGATCAAGATTCAAATTTATATATGATTGTACATGATATAATGTCATACAACAAATTTTGAGAGGGGAAGAGGCTATCTAAATCACAAGGTATATGGGTAATAAATGGCTGTACAGCCATACAGTGGAATATCACTCACCAATAAACAGGAGTAGACTGTTGATATGTGCCATAATCGAGGACTCCAATAATACTAAAGCTGTATGAAAGAGGAAAGGTGTCTACTAATTACTGAAAATGAAAGTGTGTCCCTAATGACAGATTTTATGCCAGAGGTGTGCTGGCACCATTGGGGAAGTGTCAGATGCCATGTAACAATGGCAAATAACACATAAAGGCAAGGAAAAGTTATTAAGTTGTATTCTTTACATATGTGCTGATCATTCTATTTCAATTATTTTCCCATTAAATCTTAGTTTAAAATAAAAAATACTAGAATTAAAATGGTACATTAAAATATTAGCTACAAAGGTGGCTGTAACCCATCAGAGAAGCAAAAGAATATGCTATATAGAAAAATAGCATCCATAAATATATCTGTATTAAGATGGCATATGGGTTATACCAACCAAGTCAAAAGGCAAGGGCTTAAAAGTGTGCAAAACTATACTTTGTAAAGATTCATTTCAAATTTAGTGACACATGAAAATTGAAACAAGATGAAAAATATGTCACGTAGATAACAAGTATTAAAAAGCTTTACTGATTATACCAATATCAGACAGAAAAACTGAAGAATAAAAATACCAATAGAAATGAAGACAAGTCATCTTTTAATGAGTCAACCAAAATACATGGAGCCAAATCAGATAGAATAATGTGGGAGAAAAGACAATTACATAATAATAGCTTAAATACATGATATCCTACTTTTAAAATCAGATACGACAAGCAGGAAGAAGTCTAAAAAAAAATAATGAAAATAAAAACCTTGGAAAGTTCTCTAATCCCAGCTGACTCAAAGGATCAAATTAGAACAAGGGCCCTGGATGTTCCTTTTTCAAGAGCATGGGAGATATTCCCCAAGGTACTTCATTGGGCTGTAAAGAAACCCCAATACATAGAAGATATTTCAATCATACAAATAATTTTCCATACCCATAATATCATTATCCTAAATATCAAAACAGAAAGGTACTTGGAAAAGTTAAAAATTTATGGAAATTAAAACAGTTCTAAATGGATATGACATAAAAGAAAAATTATACAATATTTTGACAGGAGTAAAAAATGAAATCGTGACATCACAAAGTGAATGAGGAGTACTGAAAGATTTGAGATATAAACATTTAATACAGAAAAAGCAGGTCTGTACCTTCATACTCCAACATTTTATTCTAACATTTATAGTGAACTGATATTTAATAAAGTAGCTAAAATAATCCAATGGAGAAAAAAGTTCAGCTACATGTGTTGAGACAACTGAACATGAACAAAGCAAACCACTTACTCGGGCTTTCTATTTCATGGTAGAAAATTAACCTCATGGAAAAATTAACCAAAAGATGTTACAAAAACTTAAAATCTGTCTGGAAACATAAATTTATAGGGGCATTAAGTTGATGAATGTTGTCACAAGGTAGAGACTTGTCAAATGGAAAATGGCAAATATAGAAAAAAGAAAGCACATACCTGTGTAAAATCTCATACAAGAATGGTCTTAGTAGCATTACACATAACCAAAATAAACACAGAAAAGTCTAAAATTTACACTCATTAATAGATAGGTAAATAAATATAGACATACCCAAACAGTGGAACATAATTAGTCAATAACATGAAGGAAGTAGTAAAAAAGTAAAAAATAATTAAAATACTGTGATTGAAGACTCAGACATGAAGGTCTTAGTGATGCATGTACAAGAACTGTCTGGAAACATAAATGTATAGAGACATGAAGTTCATGAATATTTTCCACAAGGTAGAGACTGGGCAAATGGAAAGTGGCAATGGTTGTTCAGCTCTACAAATGTGCTTCAGACATTTTGTGCACTTTAAATGTTAAATGAGTTTATATATAAACTGCAAATATAGTTTAAAAAAAAAGTTTTTGCAGAATTGGAGAGAAGACTAGAGAGCATTTGCTGATCTTGCAGAGAATCCAAGTTTAGTTCCCAACCCTCAAAACTGCCTATAACTACAGCTCCTGAGGAACCAATGCCCTCTTTTCGCTTCTCCAGAAACAGGCAGGTACATCATACAAACACACATGCGCACACACACACACACACACACACACACACACACACATGCACACGCACACACGTGCACACTTCTGTGCAGATATACACAGAGAGAGAGACAGAGAGAAGGAGGCAGGGACTGACAGACAGACAGAGGACAGATAGGAACAATTAATTAAAAATTATGAAATCTTTTGCCAGTACTGCTGTTGGTATTAAGGAGAAGGGTTTCTATACAAAGACATTTGTCTTTGTATAGACTTTTATAACTAGAATTTGACTACAAGCAGCATCTTCTTAATCACTGGGCTCTGTTTATTTTTGGGTGGAGATGTCTTTGTACTTGAAAATTATTTATTAATATCAATAAAATTCAAGTAATTTTGCAGTAATCATCTTAATTATTTAAAGTGTCCAATTCAATGACTTCCAGTGCATTTATACTGTGCAACCTCCAACTTGCCCACCAGCAACAGGACTGTTTCATCAATACAAAAGGAACTCCAATATCCAGGCAGTGATTGCTATTCTCCCTTGACTCCCAGAAATTCTCATCCTTTCTCTAGTATTTACTTATTCTGAAATTCTACATAAAATGAATTGCATACTTTTTGTCCTGTCATGTTTGACCACTTTCACTTAAGTATCATATGTTCATCAAATTCACTCATGCTGATATACATAAACACATGTTGCCCATTTCATTCTATCTTGTGGCCAAATATTATTCCATCACACAGGTGCACCTATTATTATCTATTCATCAATTGATAATATCTGAGTTGTCTCCATGTTTTGGCACATGAAGACATAATACTCAGAATACCACATTGAGAACTTAAGGTAAAGTTAAGTCTTTTCCTCAGTTTCCTTTCATTGTGATTAAAATATGTGCATTATAAGAATAACCAACAACCATTTTACACATATAATTCACTGATGTTAATATATTCATGATGTGCAAACATCACCAATATTCAACTTCAGAAAACCCTTGTATTCTTAAACTGAAACTCCATTTCCATCAATGAAAAATATCCATAGAAAAATATTCAAATGAACAAGAACAGCACTGGGCTATTTTCTGTAGGCATAAACCTTCTTCACATCTCCTTATGATAGAAAGTAGGGAGCATTTGTCTTCAGTTGACATGATTTTGGTTAGGTTCACAGTTGTAATAGAGATAGAGATAGAGATAGAGATGATACAGATACAGATACAGATACAGATACAGATATACACATACACATACACATACACATATACATATACATACACACACACACATGGATATCTTTTCTTTGAAAGCTGAATAACAAATGTCACTATGTGCATACATCACATATTTTCTTGTCTTCTCATCAATCCATGGACAGTTGGGTTGCATATTTTAGTTTCTACAAATAATGATATGATGGATAGAAATATAAAATCTCTAAATAACAGCTTTTTGTTTTCTTAGGAAATGCTAAATCAGAATCACTAGCTCACATAAACATCCCATTCTCGATTTTTAAAGAAACTTTTATACTCTGTAGCACTGTAGCTTTTATTGTTTTATATGTCATAAAGATGCATAGAAAAGGGGTCCATTTTGTTTATCTTTTAAAGTATTGTCTATACAAGCTCCTTGCCCTGCTTAAGTGAATTGTTGTATTTTTTTATTTATGAGTTTTTGGAGTGCTCTCTATGTGTGGGGCACTAATTCTTTTTTCCCCACATAGTACTCTTATTAATTACTTGGGAATTTCATTCAATGCACCCCATTCATCCCAGGCCTACCATCCCATCCTCATGCGTTCTCCCCTACATACACACACAAAAGGGGAAATATGCCAAGTTCAATATTTTTTGCCCATATACTCAATGGAGCATGGCCAAACTCCCAGTGACAGGACAAAGAAAAGAAAAGAAGGATGTACTGTTTTGCATGAGTAGATGTAATAAAAATTGCTACAATCTTTAAAAAAGAAAAGAAAACTGAGTCCTTCCCCAACCCTACCTCCTATCACCATCAGAAGCCATCAATTGTGAAGAGCATATTTATCAAAACATTTAAGTATACTGTTAACATTTAACTGTCTTCAATAGCTCCTGCCGGGATTCTTTTTCTTCCTTTTTCTTTTTCTATTCTTTTTTCTTTTCCTTTCTCTTTCTTATGTTTATGTTTTTCTTTTCTTTTTCCTTTCCTTCCTTCCTTTCTAATTTTTTTTTTTTTTTTTTTTTTGGAGAGCATGCTTATTACAAAAACCTTCCATGTTCAATGTCCCTAATTATCAGTCATGAGCCTACAGTCATTGATACCACTGCAAAAGGAGCTTCCTTAGTTACAGCTCCTAGCAGCAGCATGAATTGTGGACTTCTAAATTCTTTCTTGGGCAGCACAGACCACAAATATCCACAGAGCAGCAGCACAAAACAGTAATCTCAATATGGCCTCTGGTGGCATCACAAACCAAGGACATCAACACTGAATGCTGTGGCAGTAGCATGAATCATGTATATTAGCTTGGCCCCCAGTGTCAGCACAGATCATGGAGGTCTTTCAAGGAGACTTAATTCAGAAAAATGTGATATCTTTTGAAGTCATGGAATTGCATGCCTACGGTACTTACAAAGATGTTCATTATTATTGTAGCCAAGTGTACCTAAAGCTTGTAAGCTTGTGTGTTGACGCTACACTTTTTTGTCTTTGCTAAATTCATTTGATGATTTTTGAATTTCTGACTCTTTAGAATTTTCTGAATTTGAAGATTGGTGACTCTTTAGAATTTTCTATATGTTATCCTAAGAGAGAAATTTTAATATCTCTCTCTCTCTCTCTCTCTCTCTCTCTCTCTCTCTCTCTCTCTCCCTCCCTCTCCCTCTCCCTCTCCTCAATGTTAAAGCTATATCTTTCTATATCTTCCTATCCTTTGTTGAATTGAAATGCTGGGATTGTATAGCCTTGTCTTGTTCAGAGGAAGTATGTTTAACTTTTCAACAGTGGGTGTAATAATCATGGTTCATACTAAATTTTATTTTCCTCTGCAGTTTTATTCTAACTCTTTCATTTTTAATGCTAATAATCATTAATATGTGTTCAGTTTTGCCAGCCAATCATTCCTTTGTATCAACTCCAAGGAAAATGTGAACTTTTTTCTGCATTCTGTCTGATTCTTTTAAATGACCAGCAAAACTCAATTTATATGTTTTGATGATTTTACACAACTATTCATAAAAGATATTTACCTACAGATATATAATGTCTGTTTTCCTTGTTTTTGGAACCATTAAATAATGTGGTCCACCTGCTATGAGGAAAGTGTTACCATCAATATTTTGGCACACATAGAATTAATTTTTCATAGGAGTCTCCTATTACTCTTATTTCTGCAAAAGTAGTAATGCACCTGATTCTGTGTCTGACATTAGTAATTTAAAACTTTTCTATTTTTTTCATATCTGTTTTGATAAATATTTGTCAATTTTGTTCACCTTTTTAGAAAGTAACTTTTGAAGTGGATGGAGTAGTGCACACCTACCTGTTTTCCTTGTACTTGGGAGGAAGACGCAGAGGATCAGGGGTTTAAAGTCATCACTAGTTATATATGGAGATCGAGACTAGTCTGATATGTGTAAGACTTTGGAGAAAGACAGGTGTGGTAAATAAAAGACAGGAAGGAAAGGACAAAGAGAAAGCAATTTTGATTTCATTGATTTTCTCTTATTATTTTTCTTGTTGTTTCTTCATATGGATGTAAGTATCTCAATAGGCTCCCTCCATAGTGGTGTACAGCTAATGGCAGAAATCTTTTCCCTTCTGTTTCTCTGGGGGTACTTCAGTTTCTCCCTTGGTTTTGAAAGATAGTTTGTTTGACATGTTCCTTACCTTAGAATTTTGAATATTTATGATTGAAAACTGATAATCCATTCTACTTTGGTAAGATTTTCCTTCCTTGCTCCTTATAAGATTCATTCTTTGTTTCTGTCTTCCACAATTGTGACAACAGTGTCTCCTTTTGTGAGTTTGAATTACTGCTATTTGACTAGTATTTGTTGAGCTCTTGGCATGTTCACAAGCACATCTTTCATATAAGTTTGCAGCAATTCTCCAAAACTATCCTCTATTCCATTCTCTTGTCCATTCATGCCCCACAATGCAATGTTCCACTCAATGTTCCAGAAGCAGCTTAGTCTCTGTTCACTTTATTTCATGATTTTCACCTCTATTCTTGACTTTATGATTTGAATCATCCTGTACAGTATATTCACTAACTCTTATTCTTATTATTGCTTATTCAGCTCTGTTTGGAATCTCTAACAAGTTTTCATCAATGGTACTTTTCCAGTTTAGAACATCCTTTTGTTCTCTTTAGTGTTTTGATTTCTCCATGTCTATCTGTGTTTTGTTCATACATTGTTTCTATGACTTACTCCACATCTTGCTTTGGCTCTTTAGCAACTGTGTTTATTTTCACATGTCTGTCTAGTAGATCTGCCATCAGGTCTTTCCAGGAACAGTTCCCATTAATTATTATTTTTTTTCTTTAAGTGGAACAAATTTCTATGTTCTTTTCAAACATTGTGGTGTTTTTGTTGTTAAACAGTGAACACTAGATACTAATAAAGAACTATTCTATAACCCAAGGCTTTGCTGTTTTCCATTGTTATTTTTTGCTTGTTTCTCTTTGCTATATTTACAAATTACTGATTCAATGATCACTTAAATAATAAATTTAGAATTTTCTAGGGTATTTTCTAAGCCTGCTCTATTTACCAGTCATGTAACTCACTGTTTCATCATCCCTATCTATAAAATGGCTTTGTAATGTGTAGATTAAAGTTTATATTTCAAATTGGGGATGGTAGTGGAGGAGTGAAAAACAGAATGTCAGTAGCCCTTTACATTATCTGATACTACATCAACACAACAGACGGCCTTGCATCCATGAGGAAAGATACAACAAAATTGTAGTTCCCCCATTCACACATTTGAGATCAGAAGCAACACCCAGTATATGAGCCTGGAAGTCTGAAAGATGAAGAACAGGGTCCTTCTCCTACCCTGGCTCCCAAAGACTGCAGATTACCCAGACCCCGAGCTCTCTACCGTATAGTGGAGATGTAAATAGGTAATTGCTCTTGTGCTAATTGCTGAAATGAAATGTAATACACCAGTCTTGCCTCCCATGGGGCTTTGTGGGGCTTTAATAGACTCCAGATTCTAAAACTGTCACATTAGACAGGTCTTCCAGTGCAGTTGTTGACTATGCTTTCTACTCTGCCATCGTCGCAGAAAAGCCTTTCCACACATATTAGTTTAGTTTGTTTTGTTTTTCCTATACTAGAGACTTGTTTTCAATTATCCTGAGACTACACATAGAAGCAGAATTGTTAAGTAATGCTGTGACTGCTTGTTTAAATTTTTTATTTCCATGAACATTTATTGAATGTATAAGACAAATTCAACTTAATTTTTATGCTTTCAAGGAACTGCCAACCTGTGTTACAATATCTTGTTACTTCCATTAATGTTTCAAATTGAGAATTAGAGTGACTTTTAATCATAATATCAACACTGTGTACTACTCCTTACAGTCTCTGATTTTCTGTTTGCCTTGTCATGAACCATATTTCATTTTTCAAACAACCATTGACTGCAAAATGGTTTCTATAATGTGAGAAAATGATAAGACTCATATGTATTGAAATTCAAGACAATCTTAACTCAGGTATGTTGACTTTTGTTTATATCCACACATAAATACACAGGCCCACTGAACAAAAATGAGTGACTTCAGGATTGTAAATATTGTACCCTGAGTAGATTGACCTACTCGTTCTGTTGAGTGTTGGTTTCTCAACATCTATGCTACAAATTTCAAAAGAACATTTCATGAATACATTTGTTCAATCACAGTAGATTTTCATCCCTGTTTAAAGGTCTCTATTGTGACTGTGACAAGGCTTGGGACTGTCAGCTCACCTACAGTTACAAATAGCCAAAGAGATTATTTGGACTAGCCATTCAATAAAACATAAGCACACATGTGATTCCTTTCCAATACCAAAAGAATTATAACAGAAAAAAAAATTAAACCTTAATAAATCACAGAGATTTGTCAGTGCCTTACTGTGCGGGGCAGGCATGCATTTTAATTTGAAATACTAATTCCTTCTCAGGGAAATTCATTGAGCCTACTCTGTGTGTTTCTTTCTTTGCTTTGATTTTATGAGAGTTTCCCTACTTATGTGAGCTAAGATATAATCATTATGTTTGCAAAAGATTTAATGATGATTCAACATTCCAATAAAAGGCATACTAAGTGTTAAGAAAAGAAGTCAACACATGCAGTATTCCCTTGTGATTTTTACAAGTGAGATATCCCACAGGAAATAATTTCAAAAATATTGCTTGTAGCATACCATAAAGAAGCTAGCTGAATCCAGTTGTGATTGAGATTGACTTTATCTAAACACAGAGTAGACCATAGAGCTACTTAAATAGTCCAATTTGACAGTAAGGGGAGTTACTGTTTTATTATCCCATGGACAGAACCTCTAGATCACATCACTGAAACAAATATGAATGGTACACTCTGTTACAGTTCCACAGCATGTAGACATCTGGAAATGTGATCTGCTAGTGGGCACTGGCTGAATTGCAGCCATTATGAGACACTTTCTTTGGGGGGCAAGGTGTTGAATTCTCTCCCACCTAACCTTTTAGATTTTTTAAACAGAGCAAGACCTAGAAGTAAATAACAGTCTCAGACTGGGTTTTTATTAAATATATTAAATATAGTCAGTCTCAAAAAACAAATAACAAAAACTGTTAGCTTGGAAAGGGGTTTTGTGAAAGACAGAAGAGGAAGATCTCTATCTCTATTTATATCTATATCTGTATTGTTTATATTTACATGTACATCATTATACCATCTATATCTCTATATATAGAGATATATAAATATGTATGTATGTATATGTAAGTAGGAAGTAGGGAAATATATATATATATATATATATATATATATATATACACACACACACACACACACACACACATATATAAAGTATAGGTAATAAATTACTATATTTAAGTGTAGAGATACCTTTTAAGTAATTTCATTTCTTCTTTGAAAGAGTTTTTATTTTTACCCTTTATTGAAAATTAATTTTTTTCTCACATACATTCCTGATTCTGACTTCTGCTCCCTCTACTTCTCACTGATTCCACCTACTATACCTAGAGTCTAGATCTACTCCCTTTCTGATCTCATAAAAAGCCAAACAGGATTTTAAAGAATAGTAGTAAAATAAAATATAATATGATAAAAGAAACACTAACACATTATAATTGAAAAAAAAAAAAGAAAAAGAAAAAGAGCCCAAGAAAAGGCATGAGAAAGAGACCCACTAGTTCACATAATCAGGAATTCCATGAAAGCACTAAATTGGAATCCAACCATTCAAAAAATCCTGTTCAGGGCCTGTGCATGCTGCCTCAGTGTTTGAGAGTTCATATGAACTTTAATCATTTTGATTTAGAGGATCTTGGTTTTGTGTGTGTGTGTGTGTTTGTGCGCGCGCGTGCATGCGTGCCTATCTTCCATGCCCTCTGGCTTCTATAATCTCATCTCTTCTTCTATAAGTTGCCTGATACCTGATATCTTATATAGAGCTGAGTGCTTCAAGGTCTCTTGTTTTTTGTATAATATCTGGCTGTGGGTCACTATTTGCGCTCATCTGCTGAAGGAGAAAGCTTTTCTGATGATGGTTGAGCAAAGCATTGATCTATGAGTATAGAAGAATGTCATTAATATTTTTTCTATTGCTATGGTCTTGGTGTTGTATTTGAGAAGATTGGCATTTGGTTTTGTGTAGGTGCACAGGCTGTCATGTCTTTGATTCTTGGTCACACATATGGTGTCATAGAGTAGACCTTCAATAAAATCAGATATTGGAGGACCACTCTCCCAAGGTTTCTGCCCACCATTGCACTAAGATATCTTATAGTCAGAGCACCATTGTAGACCAAAAAAGGTTGTAAAAGGGTTGGTGTTAAGTTTCTCCTTTGGTACTTTGAAGAGTACCTTGCTGTACCAAACATGCTAGCATGTAGGTTTGAAGACTTTAAGTAGGAATAAGCTCAACTTCAATGTTCAATGAGTTATGAATGTGTTTTCTTCAGAATTTGGGCCTTGCCATCAGTTTGCAAAGAACAGCCTAATGTTTTGGAAACAATCAGAGATTTTGGGTTATTTAGGGGGGAGTAGGACGCAGTTCCACTAGGATACCTTAGACCAACAACTCAATAATATACATACAGAACCAGGGACTAAAAGCTTCACTTAGTGACAAGAGAAGTACAGTTGAGGCTCTACCTTGGCTCCCTCATTATTTAGTGATTCCACTTAGATTGCTTTCATACATCATTATATTTTGGGTATCTTCTACTGCATTCGTTTTCCATACTAACCCATCAAATGGCATTAAATGTAGCTCTCTCTCCATGTATTCCCTTCCTCATTTCTCTTTTCCCACTTTGTCCCATGATCTTCCTGCTCCAGGGGGGAGAAATATATTCTATTTCCCATTTGAATCCTCTATCTGTCCCTCTTAGTCCCTTACTCCTACCTAATCTCTGTGGTACTACAAATTGTAGCTTGACGATCATCAAAAGAACTGCTAATATCAACACATAATGGAATGCATTATTCTGGGTCTGGGTTACCTCATTCAATTATGTTTTCTAGATCAATCCTTTTACCTGAAAATTTCCTGGTGTCAGTTTCTTAGAGATCCCAGTAATACTCCATTGTGTAAATTTATTACATTATTTTTTAACAATTGTTCTGTTGAGGAACATCTAGGTCACTTCCGATCTCTAGCTATTATGAATAGAGCAGGATTGAACATGGTTAACCAAACAGTAGACTGAAACATCTTCTAGTGGTATAACTAGATCTGAAGATATATGTATTGCCATCTTCCTGAAGAACTATCCCATTGATTTTTACAGTGACTGTGCCAGTTTGTATTCCCACCAAAAATTGAGAAGTGTTTCCTTTATTCCACATAGTGGCATGAATTGTCACTTGTTTATTAATCTTAGCCATTCTGATGGGTATAAGATAAAATCTCAAAGTAATTTTGATTTGCCATTCCAGAATGGCTAAGGATGTTAAATACTTCTTTAAATGTTTCTCAGCCATTTGAATGCCCTCTTGCAAATTCTCTGTTTAGAACTGCCCTCCATTTTTACTTGTTTTTTTTTGTTTTGTTTTGTTTTCCTAATATCTAGGGTTTTGTTTTGTTTTAGGTCCTTATATATTTTAGATATTAGCTGTCTATCAGATATGTAGTTGATAAGAGTTTTTTCTCATTCTGTAGGCTGCCACTTTTCCCAATTGTCAGTGTGTTTTTTGCCAATCAGAAGCTTCTCAGTTTCATGGAGCCCCATTTATTGATGATTTATATTAATGTCTGTGCTAATGGTGCTCTCTTCAGCAAGTCATTTTCTATGCTAATAAGTTCAAGTCTATTTCCTACTTTTTCTTCTAGCAAGTTCTAAACTTAAGTGGCCTGCAGGTTTCTGGGGAGGCCCTGCTAAAGTTAAGGTCTGGGAAGTTTGGAGAGGAAGATCTGTGTGATGGACTGGACATGGGGCAAGAGAAGAAGGCAAATCTGCAGCAGGTGGTCTACTACACAGTTGGGGAGAAGACTGGGGCATTGGTTTCAGAGGAGCTGAGGGAAAGGTAAAGATCTGCAGTTAACCTACCCACTTCCATGTACAGAATGGCCTGTGGGATCCCAGGAAATGACTGTTAATTTTTCGCTAAGACTTCAACATCTCATCTGTTTTAAAGGAATACCTCAGTGTATACACTCTGCCTTTCTTACATTGAACTAGCTCTTAATGGTCTTTGCACATATGCCTAGCATAGTTTGGGTTTCATTATTATGAAGAGACAACATGACCATGACAACTCTTATAAAAGAAAAACATTTAATTGGTGCTGCCTTACAGTTTCAGAGGTTTTGTCCATTATCACCATGATGGGAGGCATGATAGTGTGCAGGAAGATGGCAGACATAGTGTGGGAGGAGGTGAGAGTTCTATGTCTTGATTTGAGAACATTGGGGAAAGACTGTGCTCCGAACTAGGTAGAGCTTGAGTATATATGAAACCTCAATGCACACCTCCACTTGACAAACTTTCTCCACAAGGATTTGGAGAAGGTTACATGTACTTGAACAAGGCTACACCTCCTAAAATGCCACTCCCTATGGGCCAATCATTCAAACACATGAGTCTATGGGGGTATACCTATTCAAACCACCACAATGCCCAAGAGTGGTATAACTGGATATTGAGGTATATCTATTGTCACCTTAAGGAAGAACCTCCATATTGATTTTCATAATGGCTGTACAAGTTTGCATTCCCACTAATAACTGATGTGTGTTCTCCTTGCTCTACATCCTCAACAGCATGAGCTATCTTTTCTTCTTACTCTATCTCTATTATTTGTAGATTTGCTCCTTTGACTCTTTCCCAGATTTCCTAAATATCAGGTGATTTTTTTAGATTTAACATCTTCTTTATTGGAGGTACCCATTTCTTTTATCATGTCTTCAATGCCTGAGGTTCTCTCTTCCATCTCTTGTACTCAGTTGAGGAGGCTTGTATTTGAAGTTCCTGCTAAATTTTCTAAATTTTTAACTTCCATATTACCCATAGTTTGGACTTTCTTTATCAATACTATTTTTCTCGTTCAAGTCTTGAACTGTTTTAATCCACTTCCCAGCTATTTTATTGGATTCATTCATTTCTTATTTAAGGACTCTATCATATTCATAAATATACAAATTTATGTTTTAAGGTCTTTTTCTTGTGTTTCAGCTGTGTTGCAACACTCAGGGTCTGTTATGATAATATTGCTGGTCTCTAGTAAAGACATATTGTCTTGGCTGTTATTGTGTTTTAACACTGGTTTCTAGGCCAAATCTAAGCTTGAGAAGATTGTAATTCTAGGTGCTGGTATTTGATCCTCTCTTTGTTGAGTAGGTGTTATGTTCCTTAGTTTCCATTGGTTTCTATGATTCTTAGGAGAGTGTAGTAGCTGTGTGTTACCTGGTAGAAAATTCTTCTGGAAGCTTGGTATGTATAGCCAGGTAAAATGTGTTTCTATATACTAGAAGCTGAAAACTTAGGAGAGAGCATAGGCTAGGAGGAAAGGAGCTGTGTGTTCTACCAAGATCTGCTTAGTCCTTAGTCCCCTGGGAATAGGGGCATAGAGGATGGTCTGTCCCAACATGTGGTCTTCTACAGAGCAGAGATAAGTCTGGAGGGTTGGAAGATGAAAATCTCTAGTCTATTTGCTTCTCTATACTAGGAACTTTCAAATTAAAAAAAAAATACAAAAGAAAAAAAAAAAAAGAAAATCATGCAAAATTAGCCAGACTCAAAGTCCATTCAGTTCAACTATTTTCTATATTGTTAGAATAATTATTCTGAAAATGTGGAATATCACATTAGATTTTACAGTTCACTATCAATTATATTTATTCACTTATATTCCACACACATACACCAACAACAATGACAAAAATATCAAGTACAGTAAGAAAACTTTAAAAAAGTTAGTGTTATATCTTATTTCATGTCTGCTGTGTTCATTACCTGAACTTCATCCTTTCTCATCACCTAATATTTACCCATTATACATATTATACTGTACAGACATTTACATTTCTTTATATACATATACACACACATATATGTTCACATACATACACACACACACATACACACATATATATAAGATTGACTATGATGTGCATATGAAAGAGAATTTAGTTTGTGAGATTGTAAAGCTTCATTTAACATTACATATTCTACCTCATCATTTTCCTGTAAATTTTGTGACCATATTTTTCTCTAGATTTGAGCATTTTACATGTATACCAAATTTATATTATCCATTCTCCTATCGATAGAAATGTGGTTAGCCTCATTTGTTGCTATAGTGAATAAAGCAACAACAAACATAGATGTATAAATATATATGTAAAATGGCACAGCATTATCTAATTTTATGTTCAGAAGTGAAAAGCCTAGGTAATATGGTAGTTCTAGTTTTCAATTTTTTTTTTTTACAACTTCAATATAATTATATCAATTCCCCCTTCCCTTTCCTCTCTCCAAAACCTCTCATAAATTCCTCATTTTTCTCTTTCAAATTCATGGACTTGTTTTCATTAATTTTTTTACACATATAAACATAAATATATATTCATAAATATGTAACTATAACCTGTTCAGTCTCTTTATGTTACTTGTATGTATGCTATTAGAAATTTGTTTTAATTTTTTGAAGAATCTCTAAACTGAATTTTGTGATTATTTTAATTTGTACCTCCACTAACAGTGTATAAAGGTTTTTCTCTCTCTTCACATCATCTCTGACATTTGTAAATATATTTCTCCATGATAGCCTTTTTGACTAGAATCAAGTGGTATCTTAACTTAGATTTAATTTGAATTTCCCCGACGGTTAGGAACATTGAACACTTTTAGAAGACCTGAAAATACTTTCTAGAAACAGTAAATGACTGTCTTTACTAATGTGGAGAATTCACCATCAGCATCTCTTTGGGAGTGTATTCACTATGGTCCCCATACTACCATTGCAGAACTCCACACCATCATGCTTTTAAACCCAAGCTTGTACCACATTAACTCTCTGACCTTAGAAGGGTCACCACGAGCTTCTTTTTCCACCTGCAAATTAGTATTTGCTTCATTGATATATTGTGGAGCATAAGTAATTTTATTTGCATGATACAATTATTCTAATGGATTTTGAACATTGGCTAAGACACGATACAGTCTGTGTTGCTCTCGAACTAGCTGCTGTCTTAGTTATTGTACATGCTTTAGGCCTTGCCTCTAACTGCACATATGCAAAACCTTATTACTTCTGGCTATAATATTGTTAACTGATTTTAAAAAGTGGTAGACATGGTGGTCCAAAGAAACAACCTTTATTTGAGAAAAATGAGTTGTAATCTGATTGCATGAGATAAGGACAGCCCTAGATAGTTACTTGCAAAGCAAGTACAGGTAAATTTTTATTTTTTTAAATTTGTTATCCTTTTCTTTTCCATAGAGGAATTGTGCAAAAGGTTATTTCCAAAGATAGGTTATTGGCTGGGCAGGAGTACCCTTATTACAAACCATTCCAATTGGTTACTTATGCTATACCCAGCTGAGATGATGCTGACAAGAAGTCTATTGAAAGAAGACTCTGTTGTTTGATCTTTAGAAGGTGGAGGTGTGTTGCCTCCATGTCTCAAGTTGCCATTCCGTAGAGACTACTATGCTTCATTTTGTCTCAAGACACATAAGAGAAAAGCTACTCCATAAAAGATTGTTCTTTCAAACTGAGATATGAACACTCAATAGATTTTGATTAAAGGACTTGCCCACTATAAAAAGTTATCTAGTACATACCCAGTGGCAACCTGTTGCCATGCAGGAAGAAGGCAAAAGGAAGATGGAGACAGGCATTCCGATAAAAATATAAACCAGGACTATGACATTTTTTCCTAGTGAACTGAATATTCACATCTGATATGATTTTACATGATTGAATTTTTTTGTCTCCAGATGCTTTTACTTTCTTCACGCCAACTCTTCAAAGTTCCTCTGATAAGCAAAGGTACAGAAGTTCTCAGTAGACTCATCAGTAGACTGGTTCTTCTTCTGCCAATCCTCAATCTGTATAACTACATCTAAACCTGCTATTTCAGTGCTTCCATAAGCTTGCAACAGTTGTTGTCTGTAAAGAAGAAAGCAGTCTGCAACTACAAACGTGTAAATGTGAACATCAGGGAAAACATATTAAATTACTGGGGGAACAAGTTCTTTCAGAAAATGAAAAAAATTTTGAGTCAAAATAAGGACATAACTTGAAATAATAAGATGTTTATTTGAAATATGTTTAGATATTACGTTACTATGTTTGTGAAAGATTTAATATATTTTTATTTTGTGTTTGTGTTTCGTTTCCAGAAGACCAACTAACCCTAAACAAAACACCGAAAGCAATACTTAAAAGGAAGAAGAAATAAGCACAGCCAAAGACTGGAGAAATAAAACAACAGAAGCACAAATTGCAATTAAACACAAAAAGGATAAAATCATAAAACTGGCTGTAGTCAACATGCACATTGCAACGATAACTTTAAAAACTATAATGGCCTCAGTTTGCCAATAAAAGATCCTGACTGGCTGAAGGGATTAAGAAACAAAATATTTCTTTTATCTGCAAGAAACTCACCTTAACTTTAACGTAGAAGCCACATTAAAGTGAAGCAATGGGGAGACGCAGTCTAATCAAATGGAACCCGAAGACAAGCAGTCTTTGCTATACTGTGTCTCACAAGACAGACTTCAAACTAAAACTAACAGAGATAGAGAAGGGCACTTTATTCTAATGAAAGGAACAATTAACAACAAGAACCAAACAAACCAAAAAACTAAAGCGAACAAAACAAACCTATTACTATCCTAACATATAACCAAACTCTGGTATAAGCAATTACTACAGTAATTGTAAAAAATTCTACTAATATAACAAAAGACACAGATTAACATCAACCTAATAGTAGAAGGTGATTTCAATAGCCAAAGTTCTTCAGTGGAAATTTATTTTCTAAAATAAATCATAACCTAAAAAGTAAAGCAAATCTTTTTATTTATTTTTTTTCATTTTTAATTATTCACTTCATATCCCTCTCATTGCACCTCCTCCCACAATCCTTCCTCCATTTCCCCTCCCTTTGGCCTCTGAGAGGGTAGAAGCCTGCCTGCATATTCCCTACCCTGGCATATCAAGTCTCTGTGGGGCTAGGCCCATCTTCTCCCTCTGAGGCCAGGCAAGGCAGCCCATATAGAAGAATATATCCCAGAGACAAGCTTTTAGGATAGTCCCCACTCTAGTTCCTCGGAACAGTTATAAAGACCAAGCTGTACATTTGCTACATCTCTGCAGGTGGGCCTAGGTCCAGTCTTTGGTTGGTGATTCAGTCTTAAAACCCCCAGGGTCCAGGTGAGTTGACTTTGTTGATTTTCCTGTGGAGTTCCTATCTCCTTCGGGGCATACATTCCTTACCCCAGCTCTTCCATAAGGGTCCCCTAACTCCATTCAATGTTGGCTGTGGGTCTCTGCATCCCTCTGAGCCAGCCTTTCAGAGGACAGGCATGCTAGACTCATGTCTGGAAACATAACAAAATATTATTAATAGTGTCATGGATTGGTGCTTGACCATGGGATATGTCTCAAGTTCCAAATTATTAAAATAACTTCATGTATCCTGTATGACCTGTGTTGGAGAATCCTGCTATTTAGGTTGCAGTTGCCCAAGTCTGGATGACTCTCTGAGCTCAACACAAGATGGAAGACTCCCTTTCTCAGTAGGGCTTCTCTTACTCTGCCCAACTTTGTCTGGATAGTGTCCCTGAACAAAGGAGCCAGCTCTTATCTGAAGAATGACCTTGTGCACAGCTGTCTTGTTCTAGCTTCCTGCCCACATGGTAATTGGGTGCTAAATTATAACCAACCAGTCCTTCCCTCCCACATGATGCTATAACCAATTGGCCCTTTCCACCTGTAACCCTAAAATCCCTTATATACTTTATTCCTGGAACAATAGAGTTGTCTCTCTGCAGCTGTCTCCAGAAGACCATCTATGGTACTCAAAGCCATCAGAACCCTGTTTGCATCCCTCCCCAACCCCTGTTCTCAGGGACTGGTGGCCAATGGCCCATAAGGAAGGGGAGATCCACAACCATAACACACACAGTTTAAAATTGACAGCAAACACATCTCTAGTAAGTTCACAGATATATGGCAGTTAAGCAAGTCATTACTGAATGACAAATGGTTCAAGAAGAAATCAAGAAAGAACTCAAAATACTGTTGGAACTGAATGAAAATGAAAACACAAAACAAAAATGCCTTTGGGAACATCAATACAATCCTATGAGGGTAATTTACAGTTCTAAATGCAAACATTTAAAAAGTCTGAAAGTGTACAAATATATAATTAAAAAGTGCTACTAAAATTTTGAAAAGAAGCCAAAACAAATAAAACAGAAACCCACTAGACAGCAATAAATAACAAAAATCTAATTGCAGCCTCTTTAAAAGGATAAACAAGACAGACAGACGTTTGGCCCAACCAACCAAAAGCAAGAAAATAGAAGACTCAAATAATAAGAATCAGAAATAAACATCACAACAGACATCTAACAAATCCAGAATACACCAAAGGAGTAATTTAAAAACTTGTACTCTGTTAAGTTTAAAAATCTAAATTAAAAATGGGTGAATTTCTAGATTCATCTAAATTACCAAACTTAAATCAAGAAGATATAAGCAAAAAAAAAAAAAAAGACCAGTAACAAATAAAAAAGATTGAAATAGTAATAAAAAGCCTCTGACTAAAATAAGCCCAGGCCCAGATGGATTCACAGCAGAATTCTACCAGACATTCAAAGAATATCTACAGCCAATCTTTCATAAATTATTACAGGAAATAGAAACAGTAGGAGCACTCATAAACTTCTAGAAATGATAAACAAGTTCAATAACATGGCAGAATACAGAATCAACTTATATAAATCAATAGATTTTATATACATCAGCAATAAACATGCAGAGAAGGAGAGTGTAGACACACTCCTATTCACAACAGCCTGAAATAAAATAAAATATAATAAACTCAACCAAGGAGATAAAAGACCTCTATAATGGTAACTTTATATCTCTAAACAAAGATACTAAGAAGGATACTAGAAAATGAAAAATGATCTCACATTTATAAATTAATAGAATGATGTGAAAAATCACCATTCTACCATAAGTTAAAATTCAATGTTTTCTGATCAAAATTCTCAACTCATTTGTTTGAAGAAATAGAAATTCTAAAATTCATTTGGAGACAAAAAAGATCCCTCTATAGCCAAAGCAATTCTGAGCAAAATGAACAATTGTAGAATTGTCACTCCAAATCTTAAGATGCATTTCAAAGCCAAAGCAATAATAATGATATGGTTTTGGCTAAATGGAACAAAATATAATATCCAGACATGAGTATATGTAACTACAGCTTTCTAATTGATGATGATGATGCTAAACATGCATCCTCTAAAATAGATATTGTAAAAACTGGATGTCCACATGCAGAAGAACAAAATTATATTCATGTCTCTTACATTGCACAAAAGTTAGCTCCAAATGGATCAAAGGCTTCAATGTATCAGAAAGCAATGAAATTACCAGAAGAAAACATGGACAGAACCCTATATGATACAGGTTTAGGAAAGGACTTCTTGAATAGGACACTATTTGCCCAAGATGGCAAACAATTGATAAGTGAAACTCCATAAGATTAAAAATCATCTACACAGCTAAAGAAACAATTGAGTCACTGATGATACCCAAAGAATGGGAGAGAATCTTTTGGGGCTTTATATTTGGCAGAAGTTTAATACCCAGAATACATTTTTAGGAAAAATCATGAAGGCAAAAAACACATTCAAAAAGTGAACTACTGATCAGAACAAAATTCGTAGAAGAAGAAATAAAAGTGGCTAACAAATATCTTTTACAAATGTTCAAGACAACTGAGATTTCATCTTACCCCAGTCAGAACAGGTAAGATTAGTCAAGCAATTAACAACAAATGCTGGAGGATATGTGGATAAAAGATGAGACTGAAAACTTCTGGAGTTCTCGAAATCAATGTGGAGAACTCTCTAAGATCTAAAAATAAAGATGATGTGTAACTTAGCTATACCACTCTTTAACATGTGCCTAAAGAATTCATAGTTTCACTTCCTCAGTCCTAGCAGTCATATTTACAATAGTCAAAAAATAAAAACAACCTGGATGGAATTCAGCTGATGAATGGCTAAGTAAAACATGGTACATATAGACTGTGGAATAATATTCATCTATAAAGAAAATATTTAAGAGGGAATTTGCAAAAAATGGGTAGACCTAGAAAAGACTAACTATATGTGAAGTGAGGTAACCAGACCTAGAAAGACATATGTCAAATGTTCTCTCTTTTTTAAGATGCCTAGCTCTAAATCTTCAGTTGTAAAAATATAACCTGGGGTAATTTCAGAAGCCAGAAAAGTGAAAAGGGGACTGTGGGACAAGGGCGGGGCAGGGGCAGGAAAGGACCATTAGAGAGGGTAATAGCAAGATAAGAGTGATTTAAAAGGTGGAAATGGGTGAAACAGAGGTGATGTTGTTTAATAGATGGGAAGGGGCAAAAATACAAAAGAAGAGAGCAAGGAGAGGTTAAAATAATAGTAAGGATGTCTGGAAAAAACTGGAAGGAGTCATTTTATTATTTATTTACCTAAAATCACATAGAATACATGTAAATCTCTGTGGATATGTGTACATATAGAATTTGTAGAACTTAAATGAAGCTGACAATAGTTCCCCTAAAAGCCCCTAAGAGCAATAGACTAGAACCAGAAGAGAAAAGTACTCAAGTGTCTACCACAGACATGCACCACTACAATGAGAGAATGTGTCTTGGAGAGATGAGAATATGGGAGTACATGATGGAGAGATGGGAGACAAATAGAAGCCAAGCAGTTGTACACTATGGACAAAGATAGAACTAGAGACATGTGTAACAGGCAGATATGAGGAGCCTGCTCAGCCACCTAGGGTCATGGTGAAGTCAGCCGTGGTTGCTGCCAACGTCCATGTCTTAGCCCATAATCCTACTGCATCTGAGATTTATGCTGATGACTGTGGCATGTGTTGCCACCAAATGCCATCTGGATATCAGTGTTCTGAGCTGCTGCCTGAGACCATATTGATGTCTGGGGGCCATCCTGACACTGGAGGCCAAACTGATCTGAGCTGCCTCTGCTGTCACCTAAGGTCATGATGACATCCTGGCATGGGCTGCCACTGAGGGCCATGTGTGAGTCCATGCTCCTGCTACAGATGTGGTTTGTGTTTATGTGCATGGCCCAAGTTATTACCAAAGGCTATGCAGATTTGATTTGTTGGTCATGGAAGTCCAAGAGACTCCCAATTCTTATAGGATATTGTTATTCCTTTGGTTACCTCCCACAAGTTGAAGGTTGCTCCTTGTTGTTGAAGACACTATGTACTTAAGATATAAGACATGGACAATCTACAGGGAATGGAACTTGAAGGTATCCTCCCTTAGAACTACCTTCCATAGTACTAGAAGTTGCTATTGCAAGACTCCAAGGAAATTATGCAATCAGCTGTGACATATGTACAACAATAACCAACTTGGTAACCTAAGGACTCTTATCTTGGTGGTAAATAACAGCTCTCTATTGAGACTTAAGGGCAACTCAATATGGGAGAAATCAGTCCTTATGTCCGTTGATTAGTATACCTCTCATCCCTCATCAAAGAAACCTCTATTTGCAGTGGATAAAGATGATCACACAAGCAGTTCAAAAAACAGAGTACAGTGATCCTGGGGTGCCTAGTCCCAATCAATACACTTATATCACAGCTCCTATTCCTAAGTCTCAGGGATAGGGGTGAAAAAGACTTTAGAGCAGAGGACCAGGAAATCTACTGTGAGAATGTGGTTTCTAGAAGTAACAGGGAAGCTATACCCATGATACCTCAAGATTATGGCTTCCAAAACAAGATATGAATAAAAACCACATCAGTAGACATGCTACTGTGGAAGGGGAAAATCTCATGGGGACTCCAAAGGGACTGGGAGAAATGGTCTTCTTCAGGGATTAGCACTATACTTGGTTATTTAGTAACCAAGTGGTCAGCCTGAAAATTATGTAACACCAAATAATATGAGCAAGTTGTATTTATACATTTAGGCATATATATGTGTAGGTATGAAAAAAAGATCATGGCTCTGAGAGGGATCAGGGACATGCAGGACCTGGAGAAATTAGAGGCAGAAACGATATAATTTATTATAATTAATGTGTAAATGTATATATTTTTGTCGCTCTGGTTTTGGAAGATTTGTTTTTGTTTTATACTTATGGTTGTTTCACCTGCATATATGTCTTACACCAAGTATATACCTGGTGCCCATGGATGCCAGGGGAAGGCACTGTATGCCCTAGATTTGGGGTAACATATGGTTTGTGAGCCTCCGTGTGGGTGTTAGTAAACAAATCTGAACACTCTGCAAGAGCAACAAGTGCTCACAACCGTTTAGCAGCATCCATTGCTATGTTGTTGTTTTTAAGGAAATAGCTTGCTTTGGTTTGGAGCAAATGGTAAATTAATAAATAACTTTAAAATGTTGTTTATTTGGTAATATTTACTAGAACCTAGACCTTCCATGTGCAGTCTTTCTCTGCTCACAGCTGCTGCTGAGAATAGTCAGGCCAGAGAGGCTCCCCTCCTCCTCTCAGCTCTTACAATGAGCCAACTTCCTCTATAGCTATCTGGGAAGGAACGTTTCAAGATAAGAAAACTCTGAAAGGAGAAAGGCTACAGTCACACCTCGTACCAACAAGACCCATTGTTTTCAGAAAAGTCCTTGGAACTTTTCAGCACCTTCCTCAGCCAGAAATATAAGCAAATAAAATGTCTCTAGTCCAACAACACCTCTAGTGAGGTGATGTCAGATGACCTTGGGCCCAATTTTTAAGCTACTTCTTAGTCCTCTTTATTCTCTCACAGGACACCTTAAAGGAACAAGCTCAGCTCTGACCCGGCTAACTGCAGCCTTACTTCTGACCCCAGCAGAGCTGCCTCTTCTGCATTAGTGCAGACCAGGCTGTCTGTTCTGATGGTGTTCACCTCATGAGTGATCCATTTCTATTGCTGCCAAACCTATTCTCTAAACACCCAACAATATTCTCCTTGCAAAAGTATCTTAAAATTATTATTTCTCCTTTAATCGAGCCATGTACAATTCAGTATTCATGGCAAATGCAATCTTTATTTTTCTAACATCTATCTCTATGAAGTTCTGTGGTGTCAACAAACCTAGTTGGAGGACATGGTAATTTATAACTAGTGTTTCTTTAAGAAAGTACATTTATTAGCATTTTCCAGTTAACACCAACTTTAATAAAAGGAAAATAATCGTAGAAGAGTATATACTTGTGTCATGGTATCCACTAGTCTGTTAGGACTGGTAGAACTTAATCTGCTGGGCTGTAAAACAAGGAGAAGCCAATCCTGCTCAGATCATGCTGTTCCTTAGCCATTCGATTTCAGAGTAGACCTTTGAAGATTTTTGTGTCTTTTCACCTGCCCAGTGAAGTGCTTGGAAATATCCAGACACAAATATGGCTCATGCCTGCACTTCGAATTTTTTGAGAGCTTTCTGAAGAATAACCATCAGGAACATCTGCATCTGGTAGTATCTAGAAATCTGTCCTAACACAAACTGATTTTTGAGAAGTCTATGGAAGTATCTTTTGCAAATGCTAAATCCTATCAAGCCTAGGGTTGATTTACCAAGAACTGGTTCTCCATTTAAAGGTAAAAATGGATCAGATGTGGGAGAAGTACAGAAGGTTGGGAAATTGAATAGAGACGTATAGCAGTGGAGGATGGGGAACCAGGGGTAGCCACTAGAAATTCCCAGATGCCATAGAACTAGAGGTTCACTGGACCCAATGGGGATGACAACAGCCAAAATACCCAACAAAGGGGAGATAGAACCTGTAGAGAACATATCCAGTGGTTAGGCACAGCCCCAGGTTGAGGTATGGGACCACCCAGCCATCTCAAAAATATTAACCCAGAATTGCTCCTGTCTAAAGGAAATACAGGGACAAAGAGTGTAGGGGAGACTGAAAGAAAGACCATCCAGAGACTGCCCCACCAATGGATCCATCCCACCTGCAGACACCAAACCCAGATACTATTGCTGATGCCAAGAAGTGCTTGCTGACAGGATCCTGACATAGCTGTCTCCTGAGAGCCTCTGCCAATACAGATGTGATGCTTGTAGCCAACCATTGGGCTTAGTACGGGGACCCCAATGGAGAAGTTAGAGAAGGGACTGAAGGAGCTGAAGGGGTTTGCAACCCCATAGGAAGAACAACAGTATTAACCAACCAGACCCTCCAGAGCTCACAGGAACTAAACCACTAACCAAAGAGTATACATTGAAGGATCCATGGCTCCAGCTTCTTATGTAGCAAAGGATTATCTTATCCTTTTGTTGTTGTTGTTTGTCCTGTTGTTAACTGACTTCACTGTTTGGCAAGCCTGTAACTCTGCCCATCTAGGACAGCTCTCAAGTAGACCTCTCCTCACAGGTACCCACAGGGGTGTCAGAAAGAGAAAATCTGATTACTTCCTTTCAGTCTTTATTCCAGACCACACCCCTGGATATGAATGGTCTGCCCTTGAAGTGAGTACACAAAACCAGCAATGAATCCTGGTATTTGTGTCACTGATAGCTTTGTACAGTCCTTTGATTAGGGACTATGAGTGGGTTAAGGCCATCTGGAAAATCCCTCTTTTGTGTAGTTAATAGACCATTCCCATATTTAATAGGTTACCATCATGAAGACACAATTAAGTCTCTGTTGTCATTTGTAATAGTGATCAGTGAATCACCTAATGTTATGATTGAGATAGGAGTTCCACAGTAGTCCATGTGTTCAAGACCTATTCCCAGAGGAGTGCTACAGAGAAGCACTGGCACTTTGAGGTCCTTATATCACTGGAAATATGTTCTCAAAAGAAATATTTTATTCTCCTTTGCCCATCAGGTTTCTTTTGGCATATAAAACAATAGTTCTGACATGCTTTCTCTACCATTGCTATCCTGTGCCTTCAGCAGGAGCCCAACGCAGTAGGGATAAGCAGTCATGAACAGGACTCTCCAAGTTATTAACTAAATAAAATTTTATCTGTAAGTTAATGGCCTTTGCCATTTCATTATATTAATGTGAAGATGAATGGTTCCTTAATATCTCATTCTATAGAAAAAACTGTATAATGTCTAGACTTTAGAGAGAACTTAGGAGATAAATATTAACTTATATTTTATTGGGCCCAAATTAAACTTTATGATTCTTTGTGTAACATGGTCATGAACTGCTATGAAGATCAGATAAACTGCCATTAAGAGGGTGTGGTCTCTTCTTCAAATAAAAGGGAAGCATAAGTTACTTCTCTTTGTTCTATGCAGCTAAAGAAAAAGAACCAATTTGTAAATTTACGTCAAGATACCAGATAAAGATTAGCATAGCTCACTCATATCTGCCAGCTGTTTGATACTCAATCACAACAGCCTGTTTGAGTTTCCAGTTTAAGCACATTAAAAGGTCACAATGGCCATTCTTTTCTCACACCTTTGAAAGGACTTCATAAAATTATTCCATTCTTCGATCTATAATTAAACTGAAACTGGATAATTTTTTTTTTCTATCCTAAAACACATTGCTGGGTGTTGTTTGCTATGAAGACATTTCATAAGCCATTTCCATTTCCAGTTTAATGTCTATTTATATCACATCATAAATTTCAAGGGCAGTTTAAAGTCACTCAGCAGTATGCCAGAGGGCATGGAATCAACGTGAACACGGAGCATGCTTGGCTGTTTTCCATAAGTGGTCTTCCACATTCTTCTCACTAGGCTTTGTGTAACCATCAAGAGCACAATTTAAAAATACCATATGACTTCTAATAGTTTCTGATTATTCTCTCAATTTAGGCAAGTATCATATCAACTCAAGTGTGGGGGTTATTTCAAATCTTCAGATAAGATCTATCCCTGAAATTCACCATGGTCTAATTGGGGCATTTAAATGCCTCACTTTAGCTATACCTACTCATGTAAAATGACAGAAGCATGGTTCTGTTCTTTAAGATCTGTACAGTGAAATGTGTGATCAATTTTGCTGCATTTCCAGTATCAATCCTAGGGCACACTAAGTTAGTATGACTACAATTTAGTTGCTAACCACATGCATATACAACTTTTATTTATCCAGGCAGATGCTGATCTGAGAGTTACGTTCACTGTTTCAGGCCACTTAGGTGTCCTTTGGCTGGATATGGGGGCTGTGTGACTTTATAGAAGAAACCATACCTTGAGATCATGCAACAGCAACATTGCACTGGGAATAAGGTCAGAAAAATCCATTATATGCTGTGTGCATACATATTCAGGAAAATGAAATTAAAGAAGTCATTCCAAATGTAAGATCAAGGTCTTTTGATCAGTAATGAAAATAGCCAGTGCTTTGGACAAGTCAAACCTTTAAAATGAGTTTGCACTTGAAGTCAACACACCACACACAAGCAAATCCAACTGGTGCATGCATTCATATGTACATACACATTCATACACACACACTGCCACACTTGGGCACACACATACACACAGATTTTTATACACATATTCACATACATCTCACACAAACATCTACACAGACATGCACACACTAAGGAATGTACATTTATATATACAAACACACAACACATGCACAATTACACATATCCCATACACATATATACACTGGTGTGTGCACAGATATACACATATACAGCTTCTCATGAGCATACACATATAAACACTGATGTCTGAAAATGTATAAACACACTACATACAACCACTCATACATATACATGTGGCCCACACATAAAAACATTTTACTTTCCTCGGAATTTGGGCTTCTGCTGATGAGGCCAGTTCTCAGCCATTCTATTTTTCCTCTTTTCCACAAGGTCTTGTAGGTAAGGTTTGAGTGCAGGAATACCAAGCAATACCACAGATAAGTTCTGAGGTAAAGGCTGCAGGAGGATTCTTTGCTATCTTCCCAGGCCTAGAATTTCTGACTCGATAGTCATTCTCTGAATAGAGATTATTCATCCTCCTCCACCCACATCAGTTTCTATGTCCTGAGCCTTACTTCATGTTTTTCTTAAGATTTCTCTAGTTTGTAAACTGAGGTCTGTTCTACATCCTCTTGCCCACAGGAAGGAAACACTTTTCCCATAGAAAACTCTAGAAAGTCAGACTTCCATGTATGGAGGCAATCCTAGGTCTGTCTCAAGAGCCTTGACTGGCAAAAGCTTTAGATTCATTCCACGTTTAACCTAATGGAAGGACCAATTACTGATTAGATGATAGATAGATAGATAGATAGATAGATAGATAGATAGATAGATGATAGATTACATAGAAAAATGTAAACATACATACACACATAAGGAATTATATATCATGTATATCCTGATACATAGTATAGATCTACTATCATGATACATGTTTCCTCGAGAAAATAGATGCATACAATGTATAAAATATATTACATTTTTATTGTCTCTCTCTCACCTGAGAGTCTGACAGCAGCTGTGATGTCTCCAATACTACTTGATGAGTGAGTTGTTAAATAAATGAAATGTCACTTACCCAGCTGAGAGTAAATCTGAATGGGATTTTATTTGTCAAATAATTCCTCCAGACTCCAACTAGAATGGAGTCTCCAGACAATGAGGGTTTGTGTTGACTTCCTCCACCTAATAGCCTCCGTAACAGAGAAGGCATGAGAGTAGGATTTTTTGCCTAGGTTAACCAAATGGTCCCTGTAACTTGGGCAGAGTATAATACTAGGATAGTGTCTTGGTTAATTTTTATTGCCGTAGTATGACATTATGACCAAGGGAATTTAGAAATAAAAGAGTTTTGGGGGGGAGGCTGATTGTTTCAAACAGTGAGTCCATGACAATAACAGTGGGAAGTCTGCCAACAGACAATCAAGCATGGCATTGGAACAATACTGATAGATAACTGGGAATGATCTGAACATTTGAAGCCTCAAAACCCATTCCTGGTGACACACCTTTTCCAACAAAGATGCACCTCCTAATCCTTCACAAGTAGTTTCACCAACTGGGGACAGCATTCAAATATTTGAGCCTATGGGGCCATTCTTCTTCAATCTACCCAGATACTCATATATCTTCTAGAGACAATGGTTTGGATGCTCAGTACTTTACCAAGAGATGTTGGACATTGTGTCCAAGAAGGGTGCTGTGATCTATTGTATCTACAGCTTATTGTATTTTCTAAGGCATGCAGAAGTTGAGCATCTTTCACCTAAAAGTCATGAGGGGACAAATATTTTGTAAAATTTGTGGGTTTTGTTTGTCTTTGTTTTCTGAAAGACAAGACAGTTTTTGTACTTGTCTTAGATTATAAATACATGCAAATATAAATATGGTGTTTTAGACTTTATGAATTTCCAATGCCTACCTAAAATATTTTAATATATATGTTAAATAGTTTTAATAACCACTTTACAAAACCCCTTTCATTCTGAGGTGTGTGTGTGTGTGTGTGAGAGCGCGCGCACACGCTTTAAGTAACTTATTCTTTGACGATTTCAAACATACATACATACATTAGGGTTGCACTCGTCCCTTCACTCCCTCCTGTCTTCCTATCCTTACCACTTCCCCAACCCCAACTTCCTAAGTTGTCCACACCTCCTTTATAGCCTTTGCTTTTAATTTATAGTTTTATCTCACTGTGTTTAAACCAGATTCCCCCATGTGTGCACAGGAGTGAACCGTCATCATGGGTAACTGAGCAGTGGGTAGATCACTAAACCCAATGGCATTATTACATTTAAAAAACATTTATTATCTGTAGTTAACTATCCATGATGCTCAGATTGTTACTAAGGGCTCACACATCTTTGTATTGGCAAGTTTGGGGATGTCAGAGGGTTGTTTTGATTCTCTCTCTCTCTCTCTCTCTCTCTCCTTTTCTCTCTCTCTCTCTCTCTCTCTCTCTCTCTCTCTCTCTCTCTCTCATGTGTGCGTGTGTGTGTGTGTGTGTGTGTGTGTGTGTGTGTATTCTTTGTCAGTAGATTTCTGGAAAGAGTTTGACAACCTTGCCTGCCAAGTTTTTCTTTGCAAAAGTATAATCCCAGCAATTGCTGTGAATGAGACTGTTGGTATTGGCCAGTGTTGCCATATTTTTCACATAATGTTGTTAAAATTCTACTACTTGCTATTTTACTTGTTAGTTTATACCAGGAAAGGCAGATTTTATTTCTATTTAGTTTAAAAAATATCTTCACAACTTTTTGAAGAACTTCAAAGTGCTGTGGTATATATTTTTGGTTATGTTGTAAATCAAAAGTCTCACGTTTGGATTTAATTTTAAGAATATATGACAGTTACAGTGTAAACATAGTGATTTATTTTCACTCCAGAGTTTTTAGTTCAGCGGCTCCTAAATAGGAACACACATTCTAATTAGTTTTCAAATTTCAATTAGAATGCTCTAATAACTCTTAGCTTCCTGACATTTCACTTGGCAAGAGGAGGGATTGTAGTAAAATTCCTATGTATTATCGAAGGCTAGTAAGAGAAAAGTGTCAAAGGCATCGACTTAACTAATACAACTAAATGTAAACTAATACTCTGGATGTGCTAATTCTTTGTTAATTAGGTGCCAACTGAGTGCTAAAGCACATTCACTGAGGTGAGACAACAAAGATGTGAGTCTGTTCCCATATGTGTTTACTTGTCAGGAGCTGTGTTTTCTACTATCAAGTGCCATTGATTAGACATGGATAAGCTTTTGCCAGAAATAAAGATTCCATGTGCATTCTATGCCACCTGTCCAAGTGAAAACATGAGTATTTTCTCTTTAGTGCCCAGATCCCTGTTGGCTATGAGATAATGACCTCAAAACGCTGGATGGAGAAATACCATCCCCCATGCTCTTATTGCTTTGGAGGTTCACACGAGAGGATGAGCAGTGGTTTATGCTTCTTTCCTACTTTTTATAGGAAACTTTAAAAAGGACCCTTTTTTAGAAAAATGAGTGTGCTTTGTGTGATGTTGCAACTTACACATTAAAATCTCATTTTCTCTTAAACATTGGACTATATATATTTAAGAAGACTAAAATTCCATATAACATACAGAATTTTGGAAAAATTTATAACCGAAAAAAATCTCTTTTGAAAAAAAAAAAAAAACCTTTGAGATTGTTAATGTGGGGGGAGAAACATGACATAAATGCCCAACACACATCCTCCGTACTTTTTAGATACTGCCATGCATGTGTGAGGAAGACTAAAGACTAAGTTGACAAACTTGACCCAACTTGGAGAAACAGCCAAAAAAGGTGCCTGCTACGGGGATGCAACATATATGGTATAGAACGTTCTCCAAGTTTTTGAAGGAAATTTCACTGTCCTGCTCTGCAGAACTGAGTCTGGAAAGGGCCAGTGATACCATGGGTGATTTTATATACTATGAAGGAATCGCAGAGACATGTTACTCCAGTAACACTGTAGAAAAATGCATGTTTTCTGGACTTAGGTGACTTAAAAATAACTATTATATATACTTTATAATGCAGGAGATAATGTTACAATTTTAAATTAAATTCTTATTTTTCCAATTAATTTTTCTTTATAAAAATGTAATTTGGTATATTTTATTGAGCCCCAGGATAAAGATGTATATTCTCTTCATTCACCACAACCTTTCATCCTTAACCTTCAGCTGTAGATACACAAGATAACATTAGTCAATCAATCAAACAATAAACAACACACACACACACACACACACACACACGCACACACCAGAATCATATGACTTAGGTGTACTTTTTTGATGGCCATTTAAACAATGATGTTGTGTTATCTAAAGGATAGTTTTTATTCGACCTGGAATCCATACTGACACGTTAAATTATATTAAAATATTCAGCCCTTTGTTTTAGGAAAATATTTCAAGTCGAACCAATCTGGAATTATTTAGTAAATTTGAAAAGTAGGATCTAATAAGTATCTTCAGCAAGCATATACCTAACAAAGGGGAAGTTAACAGATTTTCATAGGATGGGATGAGATAATTTAGTAAAATCAGAATATATATATATATATATATATATATATATATTAAAATGATTGAATTATAAAGGTGATCAACTTAAAAGTGTATACTATTGGTGGCTAGTGAGACAGCTCAGTGGTTAAGAGCACTGACTGCTCTTCCAAAGGTCCTGAGTTCAATTCCCAGCAACCACATGGTGGCTTACAACCATCCGTAATGGGATTTGGTGCCCTCTTCTGGTGTGTCTGAAGACAGCTATAGTGTACTCATAAAAATAAAATAAATAATCTTTTTTTTAAAAAATGTGTGTACTGTATTTGAAAATAAAGTATAAAACAGCTAGTCCTTCTTAGATTTCCAAAACATGAAATAAATATGCATTATATTCACCATGTTATCATGTAATACATTGACCCTAAGTTAATAACTTACAACATTTATTATAAATTAAGACCCTGATCCTGGGAGTGAGGACTCTGAACATATGTTTCTCTGTCACAATGCATTCATAATGGTAGGTGTGAACAAGTCTTATCCAAATGCTCAAGAGCATGATGACTTTCCAAAATGACTCATATGGCCTTAAGCATGCTTCAGTTCCTTGGGGACTATCAAACCTTTCCTGGCTATTATCTGTGAACCATCTTCTATTGTCACACCATCCTTTTTCATAGTAGCTTGTTTTTTTAAAAAAATGCAGTCAGATAAAGAACTAAAAAGAGCCCAAGAACAAATGTCAAAGGATTTTGAATGTATTTATGGAAGCATTTTTATTCACATTTCCTGTATTTTCTTAATATAGAGCCAGTCACTGGATGCAGACCACACAAGCAAAATACTTGAAGACTAGGAATATTGACCAATATCCTTGGACCCTTAGAATACTGTAGCTATTGAAAAAATCCACCCTGATTTCTTGATTTGAATAAAACTTCTCTTAGGATGCTGTAAATATGGAAGCCATCTTTGTTTTTACTCGTATGGAAAACTCTCCTTTATGGTGCAATGGTTCCAATAACACACATGCCTGACAGAAATGTGAGATATTATGTAACTATCTTTGGGCTTGGATAGAGAATGGCAATGCTGAGGGGAAAGGACAGCCAATTCCTGTTAGTCTTAACAACTCATTCATGATTTAAAACTTACTTTAAAATAACTCTCCACTCTATCTATACAGCTTTTCATCTTCTGGTATTTGTCCTCATTAAATATAAAATCAATATTTAATCATTTAAGAGAGCTTTTCTGTTCAGGAATTTGTCTCCCGGATTTGCCAATTTATTTAAGGTAGTTCCCAACATTCTCTTCTACTAAATTTAGCCCCATTTTATACTAAGGTCTTTGATCAACTTGGGCTTGAGTTTTGTGTAGGGTGATAGATAGAAGTCTATTCACAGCCAAGGAGGGCTTCTCATTCTCTGAGCAGAAGGAGAATGTAATGCTGGGAACTGTTTGTAAGCATGGGTCTGGGAGGAGAGAAGAAAGAAAGAAAGAAAGAAAGAAAGAAAGAAAGAAAGAAAGAAAGAAAGAAAGAAAGAGAGAAAGAAGGAGAGAGAGAGAGAAAGAGAGAGGGAGGGAAAGAGAGAGGGAGGGAAGAAGGGAGGAAAGGAAGAAGGGAGGGAAGAAGGGAGGAAAGGAAGAAGGGAGGGAGGGAAGAAAGAGGAGAGAGAAAGAAAGAGAGGAAGAAAGAGGGAAAGAGAGAAACGAAGAGAGAAAGAGTAATAATAATAATAAAAACAGAGCTCTCATACCACCAAAAAAAAAAGAATGAATATTTCTTCATATACTAGGAAATAAATTATTTTTATTTTATGAAAAATCTCCTGTGTATAATTTATAAACCATTCTTATCTTAAAAAATATTTAGTTATCAGTAAGGTTATAAAAGATATAGCATTTTTAAACTAATTTGGGGAAATACATGTTCTAGAAATAAGGTTTCAGGAATCCTGAACGTACTCTTTGACACCATGCAGCAAAGCAGAGCATACCAAGTTAAAATCTGAACATCAATTAAAGACAATTGTATGCGACAGCAATCATAGATGAGCAATAATTTGAAAACACTATAGAATATGTTAGCAGAGCCCTTGTCAGGAAGAGTCTTGCCCACAGCATATCTAAATTTGACTTGAAGAAAGTCTTTATGATATATTATATGTAAAGAACTTCTAGTTGTACTAGACATAAAAAGGGTGATGGGGCTTCTCCACATGGATCCATTAGTTTTAGACCAGACACTTTCCCACAACTAACTACTCCAGCTCAAAACTATTTGGCATGCCCTCTAGTGTACAAATCTTTGACATAACCTGCTTCTTTGCATATTCATTTTGCATGTGAATTGTCCTAATGATATAAAACAAATGCATGAAGTGTAACTTGCATGGTCTCATCTTGCTATTTGTCTTATCTAACTTTCAATATTTAGACATAACTAGAGATCTTAATGTGTAAAAAGAATATTTACTTTCCCTATAACTGTATCATGTTGATTACAACCAAGAGTACCTCTAATAAATTATATCTAAACTTAGTGGTACTTACAATACTCTTGTAAAGAACAAGTTGGCCCAGTTCTAGTGTCGTGTAGCTCAGGGAGGACCAGGATTTGTATAGCGTATTTTGTGTGCTTGAGTTAACCTCTTCACTCAAATGATGTATTTATATATCTCCTAAAAAGTGGATGAGACTGTGAAGCAAAGCACTCACCTTCTTTTAAGTGAAACTTAAAGGTCACAATTTTAAGAGATGTATTGACATAAAAACATCTTGGCTTTACAGTTTTGTTGTTGTTGTTGTTGCCTTGCTTTGTTTTGTTTTATAGTCTCTGAATCAAATGTGTCAAATCTTAGGAGGAAGTGTTCTTGCTTCTTGCCCAGCTCTGCTGGTTGTATCCTCCATCCTCTCTTCTGTCCTCCCTTCTGTTCTCCCTTCTATATCCTGGCTTTCCTTAGTCACCTGCATTTCCCTACATTGTTGACATTATAATTCTCTGAGTTCTTACTTCTCCATATCATTATTGTGTTCCTAGCATCACAGAAAACTCTGTCATTATTGAAGCACTTAAGTTTCAAAAATTCTCTTCATTTTGTTTATGATATTGAAAACCTTATAAATTCCAGACATCTCCCTCTCTGGCAGTTTTCCAATTTGCTGGTATAAAATTTTACTACCTATCACCTAGTCTTGCTCTAGGCATTTGGGAAAATGGACATCTTACATTCATCTTTTGGGGTGTCACTGTTTACTGAATTGAATTAATTATTTTTGGTTCTTGCTATTTTGGTAAACCATGTGAAAGTGATCTCTTAGGAAAAGAGATGGAAGATAAGTTTTGAGTGTCAGGTTCATTGTCATCCAACCAGTGTCAGGTATGAGTTCATCTCATAGTATTGGTCTTAGACAAATTAGATATTGCTTGGTTACTCCCACAAATTTTGTATGACTTACCATAACTCATAAGCAGGACACCATATTCAATGCAAGGGTGTGTGGCTGGGGTGGTGTTTATGTTTCTCTTTTGGTAGAGTACCTTCCTGAAACAAAGACCCTAGCAAGTAGGGGTAAAGACTTTCTGAAGGCACAAGCTCAACCTCTCTATGATCAATGAGTTGTCTAGTTGTTGTCTTCAATATTTGGGCCTTACCATCAGGTTATAGGAAGCAACCTAGAGCTTTGGCAACAGCATGAGTTATTTGGGAATTCCCAAGGCTAACAGCTCAATTATATGTAACCTAATTCACAACTGGAAACTTCATTTGCTGATAAAAATGGCCTGTTAGGGCTCTGCCTTAACATTATTTGGTGATTTCAGTTAGATTACTTTTATATGTGTATATTTTTTAGGAAATTCTACTATATTAGGCTTTATACCTCTAATGGCATTTAATTTTAACTGTTTCCTTCCATATCCCCTCCCTTTCTCACCTAAATTTCACTACATCCTCCCAATACAACCCCTGCCCATTCATCCTTCACTCTCCATTCTGTTTCCTTTTTCTAGCAAAATCTCTCTGTACCCCATACTCCTTTACTCAACCTCTGTGGTTCTACAGATTGTAGCTTGGTTGTTAAATTAACAACTAATGTCCACATACAAATGAATACATATCATATTTGCCTTTCTGGGGCTGGGTTACCTCACTCAGGATTATTTTTCTAGTTCCACTATTTATCTGCAAATTTCATAATATCATTTTTAAAACAGTTTAATAATGCTCCATTGTATAACTTTATCACACTTTCTTTATCCATGCTTATGTTGAAGGACATTGAAGTTGTTTCGATTATTGGCTATTATGAAGAGAGCAGCAATGAACATGGTGGAGAAAGTGTTCCTGTGGTGGTCTGAAGTATCCTTTTGGTACATGTCCAAGAGTGGATACCTGGATCTTAAGGTATCCCATTTTCGCAAGGACTATCACACTAATTTCCACAGTAGCTGTACAATTTTACACCCACACAAACAATTGATAAGTGTTCCCCTTACTCCACCTCACAGCATGAGTTGTCACTTGTCTTATTGAACTTAGGTATCCAGATGAGTATACGATTGAATCTCAGAATAATATTGATTTGCTTTTCCCTGATGGCTAAGGGTGTTGAACATTTCTTTAAGTGTGTCTCATCCATTTGAATTTCCCCTTTTGAGAGTTCTCAAAATTCTCCTTTTGAGAATTGTTTATAACCCTACTCCATTTTTCCCTTGGGCAGTTTTCTTAATATCTCGGTTTTGTTTGTTTGTTTGGGGATCTGTTTTTTTGTTTGTTTTTGGATTTTAGTTCTTTATACATTTTTTTGTATTAGTCCTCTATTAGATATATAGTTGGTAATGATGTTCCCTCATTTATATGCTTCCATTTTTCCCGTTGACAGTGTCGTTTGCTATGCAGAAGCCTTGTGGCACACCATTCATCAATGTTTTATATTAATACTATGCTAATGGTACTCTGATCAGAAAGTCTTTTCCTGTGCTAATAAGTTCAAGTCTATTTCCCACTTTCTCTTCTATCAGGGTCTATCTAAAGTAAAGTGGGTGCAGTTAGTCTACCTGCTTCACTGTCAGAGTGGCCTATGTGTTCCCAGGGCAAGCCTGTTAATTTTTGCTGGGATTTCAACATCTCATCTGTTCTAAAAGAAAGCTTCAATATTTACACTGTGCTAGCATTACATGGAACTAGCTATTAACTGCCTTTTACCAGCAATCTAATGAGCATGAGAAGAGGAGTTTGCACTCCAATTCTGTCTTCTCTAAGAAAAAGACGTAAAAAAAACAAACAAACAAAAAGATGCTAATTACTTCACTCCCTGAGAATATAATCTAATTCATGTAGACCATTTTATGAAGATGAAAAATGATAAAAATATAAGGATATCATTGTTATGGGTGCCCAATGGGTAGATTCTGGATGAAGGCAGGTTCCATTTCCCCATGGCTTAAATTTTGCATACCTTTGTCCTCAGGTAGAAATGAGAATAAACAATCCTTTCCAGTTGATCCTCTTTCCTCACACCTCTACAACATCTTCTTGAAGAAGAACCTATTTCTATATAAATAACCTGATATCCAGAGTACTATGTCTCTCAATGTTAAACTCTAACACATCTGTTCAAACCTGTGATCCTGTAGCCCAGTTGGGTCTCCTGTGTGTTTCCCTCCCTGTATACACACACTGCTATCCTTCCCTCTATTACACTCAGTGTAAGTACTTGGAGCAACTCCACCGCCTCAGTGTATAAAGCAATCCAATCTACTCTGAGTTCCTCTGATCTAATCTTTGTAAATTTACTCAAATCCAAAACATAAGAGTTTTCATTACTCTCTGAGCATGTGATTTACTCTCACATATACACTACATTTATTCTTCACTGATAAATTCAATTTGAAACCCCAGCTTTCAATTGTAGTGGCCTTTTAAGATCAACTTGTAACAAAATCCATATGACATTCAAAATCCTTCAAAACAGGAACATACTGCCAGTTGCTAAGTACATCACAGGGACTTAACTGAATTTCTTTAAACACGGACATAATAAATACCATCATTAGTTCTAAATATGTCTGTATATTACCAGCTCTTCAGATTTCAAAGATATGGTCCATACATTCTTTAACGTGTTTTTCACTGCATTCATTATAGCATCTTGCACGTAGCAGGAAGCAGCTTTTCCTTTTGAATGTGGAAAACATGAACACATAGGTAACTTCTCCATAGATGCCTTAATTGCTTGTTTTAACATCTAGTTAAAGTCACTATTTTAAATTGCTATGTGGTGACTTTAGAAAACCAGTGTCTAATTGGTGGTTACTGCCAATGTGTAAGTTATTATTTGAAAGCATATAATATTGTTTGGGACAGCATTATAAGCCATAATGCAGCATTATAATAAAGCAGTATAGGGATACTATAATTATATTTGTGAAAAGTACACAATTGTTGTAAACTGGATCATACTTTAGATGTTGCAAAAAATGAGTTTCAAATCATTTTGAGTCAAAATTTGCATTTTTTTTTTTTATCTCACAGAGTCTTTGTGCTTTTGAGGCATATTCCTTCCTAACTTCCAAGATTGCTGAGTTTGAGGACAAAGTTTGCAATTTTCCATCCTTTGGTTCTGCTATTACATTTGCATATAAATGCTCAGTAAATATTTATGGATGACTAAATAAGCATGAATCAATCAAAAAATTTAACTTTTCACAGCTTCATGGGATAAAATATAAAAATTTTAAATCAAACCATTCATTTTAGCATGTAAGATTCATACATTTAGTCAGCAAATATATTTTGAGATAACATGGTTTACAGATTTGAATAGGGAATTTACTGTCCTAACCTCTATAAGCTCAGCAACAGACACTAGGGAATACACAGTGTGATAAAATATTAACTGCATACATAATCCTGAATTATGAAGGATGGTGCCTTATGGGTTTCAGACACTGAATCTACTCTTTCCCATTGTAACAATTAATACCTCACTCAGGGGATGGGAAACAATGCCTCAAAATGTTTGTTTGTTTGTTTGTTTTTTATTGTTTGCTTGGGTTTTTTTTAATTGCCAGAACTCCTTCTACTAGTATCTTCCAGGGTCATTATTTGACCCCAAGGAACCTCTCTATAAAAATATACTTCCAAACCATGCAATAATTTAGAGAGAGGCATGTTGGTTCCTTAGAGGTACAAATGTTTCTGTTGAGATTTGGTGTAAAGGGTCCCAATTGGTTATTTGATTTATTTGCATTTCAAATGTTATCCCCTTCCCATTACCCCCTTGCCCCTGCTTCTATGAAGGTGCTTCCCCACCCACCCATTCACTCCTACCACACAGCCCTAGCATTCCACTACACTGGGACATCCAGCCTTCACAGGACCAAGGGTCACCGCTCCCATTGATGTCAGATCCTTTGTTACATATACTACTGTAGTCATGGGTCCCTCTATGTGCATTTTTTGGTTGGTGGTTTAGTCCCTGGGAGCTCTGGAGGATCTGGTTGGTTGATATTGTTTTGTTCTTCCTATGGGGTTGCAAACTCCTTCAGCTCCTTCAGTCCTTCCCCTACTCCTCCATTGGGGTTCCCATGCTCAGTTTGATGGTTGGCTACAAGCATTGCATCTGTATCAGTTAAGCTCTGGTAGATCCTTTCAGGAGACATCCATATGAGGCTCTTGTCAGCAAGCACTTCTTGCCATCAACAATAGTGTCTGGGATTGGTGGCTGCAGATAGGATGGAGATCCAGGTGGGGCAATCTCTGGATGGCCTTTGCTTCAGTCTTTTTCTCCCTGTATTTCCTATTGACAGGAGCAATTCTGGGTTAAAATATTGTGAAGGGTTGGTGGCTCCATCCCTCACCTGGGGGCCATGCCTATCCACTGGATATGGTCTCTACAGGTTCTCTCTCCCTTTTCTTGGGTATTTCAGCTAATATAATCCCTTTTGGATCCTGGAAGCCTCCTGCTTTTCTGGGACTTTCTGTTGGCTACCTCCAGTTCCACCTCTCCTATTGCTACGCACCTCTGTTCATTTTCCTGACCCTCTGTACAGCTCCCTGTCTCCTACCACACATGATCCTCCCCCTCTTTCTTCCTCCCCCTCCTCTATTCCTCCTAAATCCCCCCTCTCTCTACCTCCAATGATTATTTTTTCCCCTTCTAATAAAACTGAAGCATCCACACTTTGGTCTTCCTTCTTCATTAGCTTCATATGGTCTGTGAGTTGTATCATGGGTATTCTGAACTTTTTTCCTAATATCCACTTATCAGTGAGTACATACCATGTTCATTCTTTTGTGACTGCGTTACCTCGCTCAGGATGATATTTTCAAGATCCATCCATTTGCCTGAGAATTTCATGAAGTCATTGTTTTTAATAGCTGAGTAGTATTCCATTGTGTAAATGTACCACATTTTTTGTATCCATTCCTCTGTGGACGGACATCTGGGTTGTTTCCAGCTTCTAGCTATTAAAAATATGACTGCTATGAACATAGTGGAGCATGTGTCCTTATTATATGTTGGAATATCTTTGGGTATATGCCCAGGAGTGGTATACCTGGGTCTTCAGGTAATACTACGTCCAAGTTTCTGAGGAAACACCAGACTGATTTCCAGTGGTTGCACCAGCTTGCAATCCCACAAGCAATGGAGGAATCTTACTCTTTCTCTACATCCTCTCCAGCATCTGCTGTTACCTGAGTTTTTAATATTAGCCATTTTGACTGGTGTGAGGTGGAATCTCAGTCTTTTTGATTTGCATTTCCCTGATGACTAAGGATGTTGAACATTTCTTTAGGTGCTTCTCAGCCATTTGTGATTTCTCAGTTGAGAATTCTTTGTTTAGCTCTGTACCCCATTTTTATTAGGGTCATTGGTTCTCTGGAGTCTAACTTTTTGAATATATATATATATTCTATCAGATGTAGGATTGGTAAAGATCTTTTCCCAATATGTAGGTTGCTATTTTGTCCTGATGACAGCATCCTTTGCTTTACAGAAGCTTTTCAATTTTTATTAGATCCCATTTGTCTATAGATGATCTTAGAGTATGAGCCATTGGTGTTCTGTTCAGGAACTTTTCCCCTGTGCTGATGTGTTTGAGGCTCTTTCCCTCTTTCTCTTCTATTAGATTCAGTGTATCTGGTTTTATGTGGAGTTTCTTGATCCACTTGGACTTGGGCTTTGTACAAGGAGATAAGAGTGGACCAATTTCCATTCTTCTACATACCAACTCCCACTTAAGCCAGCACCATCTTTGTCAAAGATCAAGTTACAATATGGCTAGAAAAATTTCTAATCTTTACATCATCAAAGCAATAAACATAAAAATGTTTTGTTGGGTTTTACTTAGAGAACAAAGTTTGGCTTGGGTAGCATTTTAACATAGAAAATGAGTAATAACTTGTAGCAAAGGAACATAATTTAAGGACATAATTTTCCAAATTCATACACCTAGACATAAAACAGGCACCTGAGTTGTCAAAGATTTCATACCAGAGAGCCTCATTAGTAAAGTATTAATTTAAATATGTTAATATCACAGAAATAAGAGGATGCTGGAATAGGACAAGCCTAGACATAACTTTATAGAAACAGACATTTTTCTTTTTATTTTCCAAAGATTAATTACAAAAGCTCTATTCTTTATGTTCTTGAGACAAATTGATAACCTAATATCTAGAGGTGGGCACAGAAAGTTACTTCACAGTGACAGAGGAAAAATTACCATGCTTAGATTGGAGAGGGGATCCTTTCATATCCTTCTCAATTCAGCAGCAGCTAGAAGACCTTACAAGGCGACTAAACTTTCTGAAATATGTAACACTTACAATATTCCTTATTAACTGAACGAGCCTTCCACCCACAATCTACTTGTGGTCTGTAAATGCTATATAGGTATCAAATTGGGGTTTACTTTACAGTTGCAAAAAACAAGGGGCTTTTCAAATAAATCAGTGTCAAGGGGGAAAAGGAAGACATATATAATTCTACATTTTTCAAATAAAGATAGGTATGAAATTAGAGCAACTATACCCTCTGGATTAGTTCAGTCCCTTGAGATGATGCTTTCCTGCCACCATAATCTTTTGGGGAAATAAGTTGAACTGTAATGATAAAAAGACATTTTTATTTTATTTATGCATTGAGTATCATGGCTCATCCAACTTGTTGCATTGGGTATAGTATTTTTTTAAGTTCATAGCAAAGGCTCACGGGCCAATAACACTGGCTCACTTGCAAAACATCTCAGGATTTGCTATTCCCATTGTTAGCATTCTGTTCCAGTCAGGGAATGCACAAAATGTGTATCATGTTCACATTTATTCACTATGAATTAATGTTAAACAAGAAAATGTTTATCCTACAGAGAAAGGTAATTCTTTTTTTCACTTCGTCATCCTTATCTCTCTGCCTCTTCCTCCTCTCCTCTTCAAACTTTCCAGAGACACTCCAATGGAAATTTCTTTAAAAGTTCTATTATGTGCAAAAAAAAAAAAAAAAAAAAACACCTCTTCTGAAAACTGCTGCAAAAGAAACTGGCTCCATTATTCACTTTCTTCTTGGCACTTCATTAACATCAGTATTAAATCAGTCTCCAATTGGAGACCAGTATTGTGCACGAATAATTCCGCATGAATGGCCTATTGTAATTCAAAAGTAGTTTTTCAGTTTCATTAAAGCTATATTGACTTATAATAAGACAGTTTTGAATTAATTTCCATGTATGGATATAACATTTAAAGCCATTTCAAGTATGCCCTATGTTATTAGACTTAAGGCATTATTTTTTATAACACAGCCTTTTCAAGAAACATAATCATTAGGCTATTAGCTGTATACAACCAAATATCCTTACTTTGATCTGCATGGGTGTTTTTTTCATAATTGAGAACACAGGTATGTTCCCTTTCTGAAACACATTGAGATATGCAAAATAAACAGAATAAAATCAAATTTGATTAGACCCATCCAAGTAAATTAGTAATTAAATGTTGACTCAATTCAGATTTATTAATTACTCTTTATGCTGCTTAATGAAAATAATGTATGTTTCTCTGATGATGTGAGTTCTATCACTCCATGTATGTTTGGGTAAGGTGGAATATATCTAATATTTGCTTATCTTTATAAGTGGCTTAAAACTAGCTAGGCAATTTTCAGTTATCTGTACTATGTCCTTTGCTGTGCTTTCTGGATGTTGGGTAAACCAGGGCATAGGTCTAGTGCAGGTAAGCAGTGATTTGGAGCATTTTCTAGAACATTAGCATCTAGAGTCTCAATGTGACACTCACAGCAATGGCTGCTATTCATAACCTGACTGAACTGAATGGTTCATGAGGTAATACCGTAACAATGTCTATGGGAAACTAGGAAGGCCTCCTTGAAACACTTACTGTAGGAAAATGATTTAGTCTATCCAACTTCTTGAAAAGCTCAAATTAACTAGATGGCTTTACTTTTGCATCCAGAAACTTCATCTAATGTTAGAGAAACTAAAACTGAAGTAGACAGAACAAAATGTATTCCCTGCTAGTAAGTTATAAGCTAGTGCTAGTCTAGTAACATTTAACATTACTATAGTACCAAAGGTTCTGTTCTATCTGTGATTTCTCACTACATCATACTGAGCTTCGTCTCTGCATGTGTTCTTTCTTCAACTCAATTATGGCACATTATCAAAATGAAACAGCAAATCATTTTAGTCACTTTAGTTCATCTTCTATGAAGGCTAAAAGAATTGTAATTTAAGAAAACTTATTTGAACTCTACCACCTCTTCATGAAATCCTACATCCTACCATCTAAGAAAATCAGATGAACAGGAGGGAAACATTAGGTTAAAGCAAAGTAAACAACACATGTTTGCAGAATGTGGTGGAGTAAAAGCGGTGATGCTTACCAAGACAATGGGAGATCTGTGGATTATGAAAAACCTCTAAATAAGCAAACATGAATGGCTTAGAAACATAGCAGCTCATAGAGACAGGGTGAAGTGAGGAGATGCAATAGCCAACATTGACGAGCCTGATCAGATCCTGCTCTCCAAAGAAGACTGCATTTCTACTTCTCTAAGGCAGTTCAATAATTCCAAATAATTGATGTTATTACAACATAGAATAAATCTGGAGAAATCTGAAGATAAATAGAGGGATCTAATAAGAAGAAGGGTTTAAGACAACCAAAGGAAATACTTCCATAGGATGAACTGTAGCTAAAATCCCTCTGATTCCCTGTTTCTGACAAACTGTTAATCACAACAAGATGCCAGACACCACATCTCGTGGGCAGTATGATAGGAGCTAAGTTAAATCATTATATTTCTTCTCAGACTTGAGTGAATGAGTGTGTTTTCAATATCGTAGACTTTGTATTTATATAAGTAGTTATACTAAGTCTATTGTTACAGTTCTTATGGACAAGATGTTAACAGGACTATATTCTTAAAAATTCAGCATTCACCGAAGTCCACCATGAAATATTTATTATACTCTTGAGTACTAAGAAAAGAGAAGTGTCACTTAAATATCACAGAATTTTCATTTTTGTGTGATAATAAACATCTTACTATTTAATTGAGTCACACGTTTTATCCTTAAATATTGTCACTTATTTTTCTCAGGAGTGAAATTTTAAATGTAATACAACACTGAAAGCTAGAATTTTGAAGTGGGTACTACGTATTGAAATTTGCAGCTGTATATTTCCCTTTATTTTGTTTCTTACAAAGTTTCTACACTATAATTTTAAAAATGGAAATGATAATAGCTATAATCTACCAACACCTGAAAGGTGTAACTAAAGAATGTATTTGTAATAGTCAATGCACACTTGATGAATAATTATTACATGGCAGTCTCTGTGCTAATCCGTTTGAGTGCCTTGTCTCATTGAGTGATAGGGCATTCCTCTGAGGTGTGGATGCTACCCATCCTATATGACATCTGAGCTTGTTAGTATGTAAAAGCTTAGGAAGAAGCCAAAGCTAAAAGGATAAAACTAACGTATTTGCTTTGGGTTGATTCCAATGTCTCTACTGGTAATAACTGAACTAATTTACTTCGGTTCTTTAACTACATGAGAAAGAATAAGACAGTGAAGAATATACTTCAAACATAAATATAAGAATGAGTGACTGTGGACATGAGGAGCAGAGACTTACTTCATGGGTTCTGAGGAAATTGAACAAATGATGGCAGTATTTGTCCAAATAGAGGATTCTACCTTAAAAATCATTTTATAGAAAAGATATAATATAAATTCTGAGCTAAAATAACATAAAATATGCTTATGTATAACTAAAAATAGCTTAAAGCACATGAGACAGAAATCAATAAGGAAAAAGTTGGATGAGACAAACCTTCAGCTACACAGAAAGTAATTCAAGGATTGTAGAAAAAAGAGTCAAAAAAGAGTAAATCCAAAGCCCAAAATTTCTACCAATAAAATCTCATTAATATGTATAGGCCAATTTAGTCAAGAGTAATAATACAAATCCTTTTCAACTCCATTAAAACAGTCACTCAGACATACTATTTTGTGGACTATAGAATAATAATAAATTAAATAACAACTAAAAGCCATGAAATATACTCTTTGACATTAATGTAATTATAATACAAATTATAAAACACCCAAATTTCTAAAACTACAAAAATAACTCAGAAAATAGGAAACAATAGAATAATATCACTGACAAGTAGAGATATAAAGATTATGAACGAAAGGTTTGCAACTTGTCCTAGTATTGCATATGAAGTACAAAATATATCAAGAGCAATTAAGTTCCAGAGTTGAACTTCTAATGGAATTTTTAAATTTTTATGTCAATAGAATGAAAGGAAAAATCATACAGCTATCTTAAGAATTGTTAAAAATCCTTTTAAAATAACCAAATGAAAAATACATTTCTGATTATAAGATTAGGATTAAAATTTTTACCCAATGAGAGAAACTTATTTATGAATGACAATTGATTTCAGATGATTTCAACTGGATGGAAAATGATGATGTACTGAGACTGGAAGCAAAGCAAGGAGTTCCATTGCTGCTGCTCTCACTCAACACTGAACTGAATGCATTGAAGTAGTAAAATAAAGAGGGAGAGGAGAAAAGAGAGCAAAGGAGAAAAGAAAGATGGGAGACAGAAAGAGATTTAATGACTGGAACACAAGGAATACAGTCTTGACCTGACAAACAATATGACAACTAGATCAAATCAAGATATATAATAAAATGCACTAGATAAATTAATTTAGTAGTATTTCCAAAATCTAGACTAATACATACATGGCCACTATATTATGGGAAGTAGCAATGAAATAAAATGTTAATCAAATGTGAATTTAAAATGAAAAGTTATGTGCTATTTTATTTGTAAGAACATCTAAGTGACTCACTTTGAGAATAATGTAACAAAGTATTTGTAAAGTACAATACAAAATTTACTTACATATGTAATTTATAGAAGAAGAGCAGGCAGGAGGTCAGCATAGAGGTCAAAGATTAAAACGATTAATAATAACCTTAGGTAAGTGCCAGACATGTACATAAGTAGTATATATTCTGTAAAATGGAGAACTCTAGGGAGAAATATCAACTATTGTAGTGGCTGGAGTGCGAGTGTGTGTTTTGATGACAGAGAGGAAGAGGGAACCTTTAAAATGAATAGAAATATCCCTTTAAGTTGATTTTTGAAAAACATTAATGAATTTTTATGTTTTTAATTAAAATCATTTTTGTTTATTCCCTTTTGTTCTTCTAACTCTTCTTACCACCACCATCCCAAAAGATTCTGGCCTCCTCTTCTTGTTATTGGTGTGTGTGTGTGTATGTGTGTATGTGTGTGTGTGTGTGTGTGTGTGTGTGTGCACGCGCACGTGTGTGCCTGTATATGCAGGAATGCATGCATGCATGTGTGCCTGTGCCTGTGCATGCCCATGTATACATCTTTATATGCACATACATGAGTGTTTGTATAGAAATATATAAACATAGCCTGCTGAGTCTGTTCATCGTGGATAGCATGTACATGACTTCTGATGTGATTATTTGGTGTTAGATAACTAACAAGGGACCTCCTGACTGGTAGGAAGACTACTTTTCCCACTTTCAGCATCCCTCGGTTGTCTGTAGTACTTTGCCCAGGGCTGGAGCCCCATATTTCCCCCTTTAGTGATAGCATGTCTATTGGCTTTGTCTGTATTCAGGTCTTGTTTAAGTGGACATGTTTGGGTATCAAGAGTATTTTTATTATTATTATTTGCTCAAGTTATCAAATTGGACATCTGAAAAAGGTAAGCTGAATTACGTGAATGCTATCTTGATGACTCTTGTTTTAAGAGTAAGTTTGGTGGAACAGTATTTGCCAAGCATGAGGAGGCTCTAGATGCAGTGCCCATATCCCCATCTCTAAAAGATAAATACGTGTGTGTGTGTGTGTGTGTGTGTGTGTGTGTGTGTATTTTAGAAAGCTTTCGAGTTGAAATTGGATTTCCATAGTAGAATACTTGCTTAAGATTCTAGGATTGATGCCTATCATGAAAAATTGAGGAAGAAAAAGATGAGAAGGTAGAAAAGGAAAAGGAGAAGGACGAAAAGATGGGGAGGAAGAAGAAGAGGAGGAGGAGGAAGAATAGGAGAAGCCATAGATAGAAGGAACTCCAACAGAATGTGGTGTGCAGAGAGTATCTCAAGAAGGACAATGCTTCACCTCATCTTCTGCTGATAGAGTAGGGGTGGAGTGAAATTGACATCACATCGGAGGAAAGTGCTCTAGGAAGGAACAGTCTGAGCAGAAGAGTACAGATAGATACCAGCTTAGGGGACCGGACAGACGAAGAGGATAGTATGAAAGCTGTTCCATACATCTAATGATGAAGCACTCATAAGAGGAAAAGACAAGCTGGTGAAATGAAGGCATTGTTTGTGTGTGTTAGCATAGGAAATGTTACCTCCCAAGTGGGTGCTGACTCAAACTCTCAACAGAAAAGTTTCATCGGAAACTTTCATCAAGAAACCCTGAGGCATGCCAGAAGGTCCATCTCATCTGCACATGAAGGGACAGGCTTCAGGAACACTCTGTGGAAACCAAGAGAACTCAACTTGACCTTGACTACAGATAATTACTTAATTAACCCCTACTAGTGAGCATATACTTCAGGACACAGCAGAATGGGTGCCATATGAAAGCATGGGTGCTGTTCAGACACCGACCTGAGCCAACAGATGCTTTGGGTAGGGAATTCTGTGCTAAGATTTTTGTCATAAGAAATAAGAAGTGAACTATACTGAGTTACACATCATTTTCCCCAGTAGGGGGAAGGTAGGAACTTTTTCAAATCAGACTCCTGCAGGAACATTCCACGCATGCAGTGGATTCTTAGGCAGGCCTACAACCACAGACATTTCAAAGAGCTATGACCTTTACCCCGGAAGTACCATCTGGGAAGGCAGAAGGAGGGTGTGACTTCAGAGTCCAGCAAAAGAACTGCTGTGAGGAACAGAGAGGAGTTTTACAAATAGACCCTCAGGCTCAGGGTAGAAATCCATTGCCAGAAGATGCACACAAGAGTCACGTACTCCTGGACTGTGGAATTCAGAGACAAGTTATGGGCAGAAAACAGTCAAAAATTCAACACTTCCTTCAGCTGCCCCCACTTCCCCAGTGTGTGTTCTTAAAAGACAGGCTGTACTGTACCTCAGTTTACACAAATCACAAGATAATCCTGAAGTATCTAGAGAAGACTTAGCTCAAATCTCAGAGATGAAGAGGCAGAATCTACTACCTATAGTAGGCTCAGTCTGTCTGTTTAGTGTGGCTTCACAGAACATGTGCACAATTCAACAATTAACATGGATTGATTGACCCTGAAGATGACAGAAAAGCATCCATGCTGCACAATTGCTGTAGAGGAAAACTAGGTGTGACCACTATAATAAAGAGATACCAAGAATGGCTTTCCTTTTATCCCCTTTCAACAGGGTTTTGACAAATTTTTCTACTTGATTGTTCATTCAATTGCAAAACTATGTATTTTCTAAGTTAAATAACAGTTTCTTTTATAACAGTATGTACAATTATTCAAAAGATATTCAGAGGTATAAATACACTTCCTTCACATTCTCTGATCCCTTGACTTCCAGTGCTCCACACTCAGAGTATTAGTGTTCTTACCGAGCTGATTGTTAGCAATTCTGAGATTTGGGCTTCTGCAGTGCCTACCCTCAGGTACACACAATTACATTTCACCTTCTCTTATCACTGGAGTTTACTTTTTTCCCTCCACTATGACCTTATATCCTCCTTCAATAGGGTGGCATCTTTTGTGCCTTTTTCCTCCTAGCCTTTTTTTTATGATTCAACACAATGCCGGTTTATTCTGTCCTGTCTCTTTTTGCTCCAAGCTCTGTGTGCCTGCATTTTTGTACTAGATGGCAAATGTAGAGTTCTTTTCATTAGAAGTAATCTTTTTTTCAAAGCATGGCTTTTGAAAGCTGCTGACTTGTTATGCATGTTCAAGAGAAGCAAACTTCTGAACACTGCTGCATGCTGTTATGGCAATGCCCAGCATTTGTTCAGGGAGAGGTATACAAAACTGAAGGGCAAATTTCTTAACTGTTGGAGAAGAAACGAAATGGTGGCAAGTGTGACAAGTGACACACATTGAAAGGTTAGACAGTCTCACAAGCTTATAAATAGCAAAGTCAGCCTGCAATGATCCAGTGTTGCACAATTCAGTATTGTGCCATCACTTGGTCACAGGTGTCCTCTGAGAAACAGATCCAAATAAACAAAGACAATAACAAAATAAAAATCTTTCCATAAATAATCATACCTCCAACATGAGAACCACTGTCCCAGGGTATACTTGTCAAGTAGGAACATAGCAAATACAGAAGCTGCATGTGATTCAATCTAGGATCAAGAGACATTGTCTTCATTGGTTGCCCTTTGAGAAATACAGATACTTCAACAGAAGTCATTTTTGTAATGATATTTCTTTTACCCCTCAGCTATAAATCTATCATAACTGGAAGACAAAATGCTTTCTTACTTGACCACATAGAATGTCCTCCATTAGGTAGCTCTGCTGTTTTCCTTCACTTCCACCCCAACCACTGCCAGTCACATCAAACAACATTCCTTCCAAGTCCCACTAAACCTCTGGTTTCACCACTTATGAAAAGTATGGGAAGTCACTCCACTAAGACAATACAGTACTTCACATATGAAGGTCCATATTATAGTCTGAATTTTCTCTTGAGTTTCAGTGCCACACCCTGCCTCTTCCTGACCTGTATACAGTATTTGATAAGAACAGCCTGTGAGGATGAGCAAGTCTGTCCAAAGGAATCTCATCTAAGATTGCTGTCACGGTGTTGATGTCTAATTCTCATGTGACAACTTACTTATAGAACTACTTTGGGCATATCACTCAGTCTCTTTGGGTCTCATCCCCTCGTAAGTTAAATTGAAGGGAAGTGCTAAGTTATTTCTCAGCTCCCTTCCAACTCCAGCATCTAATTATTTCATTCAGATGGTGGTGAATGTTCTCTGAAGTCTTCCATTCAATGTAATTTTCAGAATGAATGATTTGTTGATGAAATTTTGTTGGGAATTTTGGCTTTCTAAGTCTTCAGCATAACATTAGTCTACTTTTCTCAAAAGTCTTGTAATTCTTTGAAACAGAGTTAACTCTTACACAGGGTATGAACAGTTGGTTAACAAAAGAAGAGGCAAATGCTCCTGGTGAAGGTCCTCTCACTGCAGGAGAAAACCTGGCAAGACTTGGACTATCATACTCCAGTATGTCACAAGCCTTTGACACACTAAAGACCTGAGCCCAGAGCCCCCACAAAGGACACATGGATTCTGTAGCAAGAGTCACAGAGATCAAATGGTTGTATGTTCCAAGAATTGATTAACCAAAAGCTTGAGCTTTAACACTTGGGGAAATGTCATCAGTACCATGAGAGAGTAAATCATCCATGTGCCTAGGCAAAGGTTCAAAACAGAAGCTGTAGTGAGGAGCAGATGGTGAAATGACAAGCCAAAGATATCTGACATTTCCACAGTATCTCCAAGACAGTGGCTCTGTAATGTGCTTGAGTGGAGAGATAAACTATTAAGTATTTATTGAGAGTCTTTCACATTTTAGTATTCTGGTAAACATGTAATGAGAGAGAAAGAGAGAAAGGGAGATGAAGGTAGAGCAATAGTGAAGCCCTATGAAAGGGGAAAGGGGGGAAGATAGAATGGATAAATAAAATTATATAAAGAACAATTAGAAAAAATATAATCATTTTGGTAAATAGGGTATAAGAAATTAAATATTTGATTTAAGTAAATAGTAGTTTATAAAAGAATCATATCCCAATGGTCTGCAGAAATTTGCCTGAGATTATAAAAGTCAGCAACTTTTTAGAATATATGGAGAATTAGGTCATTAACAATAATACATTTCTAGAAAGAAAAGATAATAAAGGAAGAAATATTACAACCAGAGTTTTAGCAAGAAAACTTAAAATACCTCAAATATTCAAATAATTATTAATCATTTGGTAGGTGAGCAGTTAGAAGAAAGAGTTACTGACCAAAAGCAGACATGAGACTGTTTATTGGAGAGGCATTAAAACATCAGCAAGAATGAAACAGAAAATCTTACTCCAGAAACACACCATTGGAAAGCCTGCCAGAGTACATTTTGAATGGGAGTTTCAAAATGTAGGTTTTAATCATTGGATATTAACATGACAAAGTAATGAATCCCATGCTTTTGATAAGTCACTGTGGTTTTTTGTCACATTGGTACACTAGAATAAATTGTCTATGTTGCTGATTCTGATCAGAACTAGAGTTCATATTCTTCCTGACCCTGCTGAGCATGCCAGCAGATCCTAGCAGCCATTTCTATATGTCCCCTGTGAGACTCTTGGGGGCTTAGCTCAATATGATGCTACTTTTTCATTTGAGAACCACAACTACTTGGTTTCAAGACTTCACACAAATGGGTCTGCTCCTTTAGAGACCTACCTCCCAGGGTTACTTCTGTTGTAGGCCTTTTTATTTGTAATATACTAGACCTGCTCTAGCTACTAGTCTCTGTGGAGTAACAATACCCATTAGGGTAAGGAACTTTTGTCTCCCTGTCTAATCAGAATGTAGACTCTAAGCCTTTGCTATCTTCTGTGTTGTTTTAGCTATTATCTCCAGTCTGGATAGTTCTATAGGCTGGATATAAAATTAACTCAAACAAATCAGTAGCCTTCCTCTACTCAAAGGATAAACAGGCTGAAAAAGAAATGAGGGAAATGAATCCCTTCATAATAGTCAAAAATAATATAAAATATCTTGGTGTGTTTCTAACCAAGCTATTGAAAGATCTGTATGACAAGAACATCAAGTCTCTGAAGAAAGAAATTGAAGATCTCAGAAGATGAAAAGATCTCCCATGCTCATGGATTGGCAGGATTAATATAGTAAAAATTCCTTTCAATCATCTTGCTGATAGAAATCTACAGATTTAATGCAATCCCCATCAAAATTGCAACTCAATTCTTCATAGAGTTAGAAATATCAATTCACATTTGGAAGAATAAAAAACCCAGGATAGCGAAAACTATTTTCAAAAATAAAAGAACTTCTAGGAGAATTACCATCCCTGACTTCAAGGTGTACTGCAGAGCAATAGTGATAAAAACTTCATGGTATTGGTACAGAGACCGACAGGTAGATCAATGGAATAGAATTGAAAACCCAGAAATGAACCCACACACCTATGGTCACTTCTTTGACAAAGAAGTTAAAACCATCCAGTGGAAAAACTATAGCACTTTCAACAAATGGTGCTGGTTCAACTGGCATTCTGCATGTAGAAGAATGCAAATTGATTCATTCTTGTCTCCTTGTACAAAGCTCTAGTACAAGCAGACCAAGGGCCTCCAGATAAAACCAGATACACTGAATCTAATAGAAGAGAAGGTGGGAAAGAGCCTCAAACACATGGGCTCAGGGGAAATTTTCCTGAACAGAACACCAGGGGCCTAGGCTCTAAGATCAACTATAGACAAATGGGATCTCATAAAATTGAAACGCTTCTGTAAGGCTAAGGACACTGTAAACAGGACAAAATGGAAACTTATAGATCTTTACCAATCCTACATCTGATAGAGGGCTAATATCCAATGTATACAATGAACTAAAGAAGTTAGACTCCAGAGAACCAAACAACTCTATTAAAGATGGGGTATGGAGATAAACAAAGAATTTTCAACTGGGGAATATCGAATGCCTGAGAAGCACCTAAAGAAATGTTCAACATCCTTAGTCATCAGGAAAAAGCAAATCAAAATGACCCTGAGATCCTACCTCATTCCAGTCAGAATGGCTAATGTCCAATCAGATGACAGCAGATGCTGGTGAGGATGTGTAGAAAGAGGAACATTCCTCTGTTGTGGGTGGGATTGCAAGCTGGTACAACCACTCTGGAAATCAGTCTGGTGGTTCCTCAGAAAACTGGATATAGTACTATCTAAGAACCCAGCTATACCAGTCCTGGGCATATACCGAAAATATGATCCGACATATAACAAGGACATATGCTCCACTATGTTCATAGTAGCCTTACTTACAATAACCAGAAGATAGAAACAACCCAAATGTCTGTCAAGAGAGGGATGGGTATAGAAAATGTGGTACATTTACACTATGGAGTACTACTCAGCTATTAAAAACAATGACTTCATGAAATTCACAGGCAAATGGATGGAACTAGAAAGTACCATCCTGAATGAGGTAACCCAGTCACAAAAAAATGCACATGGAATGTACTACTGATATGTGGATATTGGGGAAAAAGCTCAGAATACCCATGATACAATTCATAGATCAAAGACGCTCAAAAGGAAGAAAGGCCAAAAGTATGGATGCTTCATTTCTACTTATAATGGGGGAACAAAATAATTACAGGAGGTAGAGGGATAGAAGAACTTGGGAGGAAGAAAGAAGGGGGAGGGGATAGAGGGGCAGGATCAGGTACGGGAGGAGAAGAGGGAGAAGTACAGAGGGCCAGGAAATTGAACAGAGACATGTAGCAACAAGGGATGGGAATCTGGGGATAGTCACCAGAATGTCCCAGAAGCCAGGAAAGCAAGAGGCTTCCAGGACCCAACAGGGATGACAATAGCTGAAATATCCAACAGAGGGGAGAGAGAGCCTGTAGCGACCATATCCAGAGGTTAGGCACAGCCCCCGATTGAGGGATGGGGCCACCCACCCATCTCCAAAGTTTCACGCGGAATTGCTCCTGTCTAAAGGAAATATAGGGACAAAGAGTGGACCAGAGACTGAAGGAAAGGCCATCCAGAGACTGCCCCACCTGGGGATACATCCCCAGGTTCCACCAAGCCCAGACACTATTCCTGATGCCAAGACGTGCTTCCTGATAGGAGCCTGATATAGCTCTCTCCTGAGAGGCTCTGCTAGAACCTGACCAATACAGAAATAGATGCACACAGCTAACCGTTGGACTGAGCATGGAGACCTCAATGGAAGATTTAGGGGAAGGACTGAAGGAGATGAAGGGGTTTGCAACCCATAGCAAGAACAACATCAACTAACCAGATCTCCCAGAACTCCCAGGGACTGTATCACCAACCAAAAACACGTGGAGGGACCCGTGACTCCAGCTGCATATGTAGCAGTGGATTGCTATATCTGGCATCAGTGGGAGGGGAGGCCCTTGGTCCAGTAAAGGCTCGATGTCCCAGTGTAGGGGAATGCTAGGGTGGTTAGGCAGGAATGGGTAGGTGGATGGGAGAGCATCCTCATAGAATTAGGGGGTGGAGGATGGAATGGGGGTTTGCAGAGGGGAAACTGTGGAAAGGGACAATATTAGAAATCTAAATAAATAAAATATCCAATAAAAAATACTAAAAAGATAGATTTTTGGAAAATGAATGAAAGCATTTTACATTCAAGTCTAACCTAACTAGTTCTATGAATAATATTTAGATAACATAGCTTAACAAAAGTATAAGTAATAAAGATGTAGGGACTCTTTTAGTTGCTTGCAAGAAGAATTTGGGTAAACAAATGACCAGCAAATTAGATGGAGACTTAAGTCCCATTAAAGTAATTGTCCCTCTGAGGAGCAAAGGAGACCATATCACAATACACTATTTGGGCCTCATCTTGGATATTATATTTCAATTTGTGCACTGCATTCTATGAAAAACACTGTCTAGATCTAAATTCTTACATTATTTATTCATGTTCATAATCAAGACTCTGTGAAGCTAGGAGATATCAACCTGTGTCAGTCAATCCACATTCAATATTATCAGAGCATCCATCAAAATTCCTTTCTGGATGTAAACACATCATTTTCATTGAAGCTCTCTTCTCTGAGTCTCTCTATGTACCAGTGTTATCAAAAGAGATTCAGCCTATACCAAACTTACTCATTGCAGAAGTAACATATGGATTTGTTATTACACTCATTGAGAAGTCAACTCATGAATAAGAATCCCACAGAGCTTTGTCATTCATAAATGTGTTGGCTTAGTGCCAACAGTTTGTAAATTAAAGTTCAGATGAATACTGTGGGGATTAATTTACTTTCAACGTACAAGTGGATAAAAGTTACCAATTAAGCCCTGAGAAGAGCCAGTGTGCCACCAGATAGAGATCAGTTGCCTGTGCATTAAGAGAGAGGGAACACGATTATGAAGGCCAGCAATCCATAGCTCAGGAAAATAGAAAGACCTGTTTGTTATTGGTGGTCTGAGTGCAAAAAAAAAAAAATGGCTAAAAAGCTACACTCATGGATACGGGATATTGTCAGAAAGAACTAAAGTAGTCCAGGAGGCTCCTTGAAGATGAATGAAGATGAGATTTTGCATTAGGAATTTAAATGGAAAATTTATGTTCTGCTGAAGTGTGGGATGGACAGTGGACTAAGGCCAGTGTTGCCCACCATTGGCCCTGTCCTTCTGTGTCTTACCTTTAACTTCACTGAGTTTTATTTTTCTGTTCTCCTATCACCTTTAAATGCATAACAGAAAAAGGGAGTTTCCAACCCACCATCTTTTCTATGTGGAATTACTACTATGTATTTTCCTCTAAAAACTCCTTCTAATGCATATCATATTGTGTCATGCCATAAGAACCACAATCAAAGAGCTTTCAACCTTTATTGAAAGCTGCTTTTTGTCTAGAATATAGTCATTTTTATGAACACTCTATATGCACATGAAAATATATATTCCATATTATTGTGTGCAAATTTGTAAATGTTGTTTGTCTAAATGTTATTCGTGTTGTTCAAGCCTTCTCTGTTCTTACAATTTCTTTTTCATCCTGTTCTCTGATGACCTACTTCATTACTGTAGATTTCTTTATTTTCTACTAAGGTCGCTCAGCAAATTGTGATGGAGAGAGGGTAATGGACAGGGCACAAGGGAAGGAGGGGGAAAGAGAGAGAAACTTGTTAACATCTTGAAGAATAACTTAGGCTATGGTGAATCTGTGAAATTAATGTGAATTTTAAGAGCTTTGCATATGGCAAATAAATTTCAGCAAATTAGTGTCAGAGAACTGGGTAGCAAGTCGATAGATAAATAATCTAGATTTTCTTTTTGACTAAAAAGTCTCACAATGTTTCCCAGGTTCATCTTGAACTCCCAGGCTGAAATGGTCACCCTCTTTGACATCCTGCAGTGTTGATACCACACATATTCAGCACTCTACTGATGATCGAGACCCTTAAAAGGTTTTTTTCTGTAACATCCCATGCAATGAGCAATGAATTTTGTTTGTTAAATGATCCCAGTGATTTCTTACCTTCAGCACTCAAGTTGACAGGTTGCCATGTAGAGCCAGCTTCTGGTGACAGAATAACTTCTTTGTACATTTAGTAACAAAATCATCTAACACCTCAAATCCCTGGGAAGTAAGAAAGAGGGTTCCTGGTCCCATCCCCCTCCTCTGCTCTCTCTATAGGCACTTTGTCTTGAGACCCTCATGACTATGGCATTTATTTAAAACATGCTTTCAGTGCTTGTTATTCCTTATGATTGTTTTCATTCATAATTTTATTATTTTCCAACTATGACCTTCAATCCACTGAAAATATGAAGGAATCAGCAATATATGCATATATTTTCAAAACAGAGCTCTAATGTTTGAATAGACTATAACTGTGAAATATAATGTAAAGTACAGTTAGTCAAATTAATTGTATTTAAACCAGGCTCATTCCCTCCAAGTACTTTTTTAAGGATTCACTAAAGTAGCTTCTCTCAGATAATCACATTGTTCTTTACTGGGGGATCTTTTCTCACCAAACCAGTTTTTTGAGGAATAATTTAGCAAGAAAAATACTTTGTGAAAATATTAAAGGATATTTCTTATTAGATATTTTTATTTCATTTTAATATAAAGAAAGAAGTATTTATTTGGTGTTCAATCGACTTATTTATTTATTTATTTATTTATTTATTTTTGAGTTAGCAACCCCTTCTCTTTTTTAAATGACTAGTTACAACTTCCAGTATCTCTGAGTAAGGTTCATAGCAGTTCAGACACAGCGTGATGTTGTGGGTGTTCTATGGACTAGCAGTTTGTTCAGGTCTCTCTGGCCTCCCTGCTCCTACCAGCTCAATCTATCATCTGGAAGAGTGTGTTCCACAACCTTCCAGAGGGCAGCTGGTCACAGGATTCTTCAACCCTGATGGGAACAAGAGGAGAGCAGTGGTTTGCCCCAGTCCGCCCCAGTCCGTATGCGTAAGTGGGAAGGTGGCTATAAGGGTTAGCAGGGGATCTCAAATGTGAATGTAACCTTTGTTAGGTGGCACAGTAGCTGGAAGTGACAATAATGAGGCTTAAAGCAAGTGTTTGGAAACGACTCAAATCAACAGGAAAGCCCGGCAAAGACTTCTATAAGGCTCACTTTTCAGAGAACCTCCCACTCCCACCCATAAGCTCTATAGACTTAATTCTTAGCTTCCTGAAATTAAGCAGACCTTGTTAAGGCTAGTCTAATTCTGGACCACACAAATGTACATTAGCCTGTGCTATGTATGGGCTGTCCTAGGAATGGGTATATTCCCACTGTATGGATGTCAAGGTCAAGGAACCCTTGTGAACGTGATTTAGTAGAGTAAAACATATTTGAAGACTGGGACAATATTAACTTCATCATTATTTTAATTCACAATAGGAAGCTATAAGGGAGGGTGTCAGACTTAGGCATCATTGTAGTACAGGCTCTCAGTGGCACTGCTCAAAGGTTCCCAGCCAACTTATGGAGTGGGATTCTGTTATTGTTGCTCTTCATTTATTATCTCTTATAATTACAATGAAATTAGAGTAACCAGAAGCTAGTATCAAAATTGCTTGTGGTTTTGATGATCCATAGTGCAATAAGTCTTCACATGAAATGACAAGGCTGGAGAGAGCACAGATGTTATGTGTGCCTGAAAATGGTAAATAAAAAGCTCTATGCAATAAGTGAGAGCTAGCAAGAAGGCTTAGAGAGAGGCTGCTTAATATTCTCCCAAAGAATAACTCTATTTTAAGCAACAAACAACTCTAGAAAAATCATTCATCATAAACTTACTAAACACAAGTACAGAATAAAAGATTAAAAATAATTTAAGGTTTGTAAGTTTGATTATGAATACTAAGATGGTGATACAAGCTATCATGAATAGCAAAGACCTGTTTTCAAAGTAAAGTCAAACAATTTTTAAAATGGGTAAGACTAAATGTCGACTCATATTCCTATTTTATTTTCTATTTAATTTATATAAAATAATGAATGCATATTATTGCTTTCTGTGGTTATTTCTAATGTAATCTAATGAAGAATAAGAAAAAACACCATTGAATATTTTCCATACTAAAATTAAATTCAGCTCTCTCCAGTGATTTTCAGAGCAGTGCCAGGATCATCTCTTACAAAAAAGGTAGAGTTCTTTGTCCATTAACTCAATGGAGTGGTGCTGAAAAATATAAGCTGGTAGAACACAGAAATCACTTGTTATCTTGGTTTCTTATTACATTTAATTCTCTACATTGTCTAATATGGACTATTGGGAAAGGACAGTTGTAGTAAGCATAAATTTGCCACACCATCTTCTTTTTTCTAACTAACTTCTTGCTAATAAATTGAAAATCAAAATGGGCTGACATGATAGTACTGCTTACTACAGTTCTGCCCAGGTAAGCATTCACTGGATTTTCTCCCTTTGGTGATGAGTTATGAAAACATAGCTCAAGGTTTTAATGACAGAAGAAAGGGTTGAAATTCAAAATGCCATTTTGTAACTATTGTTAATACTAGAAGTACATAGTATTTTGTCAACTTGCCACAAATTAGAACCAGCTGAGCACAGAGTCTCAATGGTACTGTCCCAATTGCCTTAATTGGTCCACCCTGAGTATGGACAGTGCATTCTGGTAGCAGCCCAGAGGGGCATGGGTAAAGGAAGATTCTCTTGGTCATTACTGCTGCTACCACGTTATTCAGCCTGTTGCTGCTCTGGCTGCTTTCTTTGCTGTTATCAGAGCCAGTGTTCCCAGGCTTCCATCAGTGGCTCTCCAGGAAAGTTCTGGGGTTTCTGTGCCAGATTGGGACTCTGAGACATTCACCTTGTGGAATAAAGAGCTACCCTGTTGTTGGCCTCTCCAGTGTGAGACAGCCACAGTGGAATTATGATTGCTGAGAGACTGAGCCTCAAGGAAAGAACACTTTCCAATTTCTCAATATATATGTATTCAATATAAAGTCAGTTTATGTCCAAATCACAGTAACAGTTGTAACATACACACACACACACACACACACACACACAATTTGAGATAGAGATAAATATAGAGAGAGATCTAGAGATAGATAGATAGATAAACAGATAGATAATCTCAAATTGATTTTTCCCTTCTAGAAAAGTCTGCCTAACGCATTAACATACCAACAAAAACTATTTTTTTAAATAAAATAAATTGAAGAAAAGCTTCTTAGGTCCAGCTAGGCACAGGATTCCACTTCTATGTAATCTTAATATGCTGATTTCCCTTTTTGTTGCAGTTTATGATTAAATAATTTGTAAATCAATTCATTAGCTTTTGTCATACGACCTAAGTCAACAGTGTATCTAAGCAGCTCACTTCTTCAGGGCCTCTTTTGGTCAGAAATTCAAAGCCCAACATTTAGTAGACCGGAATTGATTCATATTCTCTCTCTCTCTCTCTCTCTCTCTCTCTCTCTCTCTCTCTCTCTCCCTCTCTTTCTATCTCTATCTCTCTCTCTCTCTCTCTCTTTCTCTCTCCCACCCCCCCATGCCCTGTGTGTGTGTGTCTATATGTCTTTCCCTCTCCTTCTACCTCTCTCCTGCCCTCATTCTCCCTCCTTTTTTCCATCATGTGTGTGTTTGTGTGTGTGAGTGTGTGGGGTTAGAGTGTGTATGAGTGTGTGTGTATGAAAGTGTGTGGGGGTGTGTGGATATGACTCTGTGTGTGTGTGTGTGTGTGAGAGAGAGAGAGAGAGAGAGTCAGAGAGTATGAGAGTGTGGGGTATGTGACTCTCACTGCGTGTGTGTGTGTGTGTGTATGTGTGTGTGTGTGTGTGTGTACACTCTCTATATGAGTATATAGGGAAGGTGTTTGTATTTATACAGTGTTAAGGCCAGAGTTAAACCTCAGCTGTCCTTCAGGAGTGACCCACTTTATTTTCTGAGACAGGGACTCCACGGTTGTGGATAGCCCTGGTGCAGTTTTTATTTTAATGCTAATTCTGCTTCCCCAAGATGGGCTGCCTGGGACAAGGAGTGAATCACTACTCAGGTGACTTCCTGTGAATCTTCCCCTAAGGAATAAAGATTTCAGTGAACCATCCACTAGGCAAGGAGTATGTGGGACTTCCAGTTCAGAGAGAGAAAGAGGGGAGGCCTGAGAGGGATACTTGCTTTGGGACAGAAGTAAGGGTGGGGGTGGGGGTGGGGTTAATGGAGGTCAATATGTAGGTAGTGCCTAGTTCAGGTGGCAGATCTACTGGGATTCCACTATTGAAGGATTTAATCTATAATGGCTTAAAGATTAGGATGGTAGCTGTTAAGCCCAGCAATAGAGTTACCTGCTGATTCTGAACTAAGTTTGTGTGGTGTTTTCCTTCACATGGCATGACTCAACTGGGTTCCAGAGAGAAAGGTGGGTTTGCAAGAAGTGCACCCCAAAAGACCTTGGGAATTTGAAAGTGTGGGGCTGGCATGGCAGTGACCTGGAAGTGGGAGCTTGGTGAGCCAGGTGGAATGATTTCAGAGCTCTGGGTCAGAAAGTCTCCACAAGATGAAAACAGCCCACCTGTCCACCTGTGACTTGGGACTCACATTTTTGTTGAGACTGTGGGTCCACCAGGTTCTACCTCCCTAATACCAGTATTATAGCATTCCTGTACTCAGGTTCTTCATGAAGGTTCCGGAGATCAAACTTGAGCCCTTGTGCTTGCACAAAAACACTGGACTCTCAGAGCCCAGCTTGAGAATACTTGTTTTGACTCATTTTCCATATGTGATCCAAGCTGTTCAAAAGTCTCTGATTGCATTATGTCCACAGTGGTATTTTGTCACTTAATTTGCGATTCCACAATTCTTTTCCTGTTCTCCCACATTTTCTTTCTCCGCCATTTACCCATGTTCCCTGTTGATTATGGAGCACAGGAATCATGTTTTTCCATTCATCTAGCTATTGGTCTACAGAATTGCATAAGGGAAGGCAAATTTCAGAGACACAAATACAAATGCTAAAGGACAGGCAGAATTAGAATTCTGAGTCATTGCTGAGTCATTGGGACAGCCACCTGTATCCCAACCTACTAGAAGCAGAGACAGTTTCCATGCCCTCTCTAACTGATAACACATTTGACCAAGAGGATGATTATCATGTTCTATTATCATTTGATACATAAACAGAACAAAATGCCATAGGATTGCATAAACTGATGATCTTCCACTAGTGGTATGAAGATCATCCCTTCATGAATACAGAAATCTCCCACATATGACTATGGACTTGCAAATATGTTGTGTAACATGATACTGCATGTTTGCATTTTATGCATTTTAATGAAATATGAAACAGGCTTATTTTTAGTTCGTAGTATAAATTGCAATAGAGGTCACAGCACTGAGATGAACTCAACTCTTTCCCTACTTGCTTTTTCTGTAACCCAGGAGTGAACTGAACAATGGCTCAAAGCAGAAAAACTGCAGGACTTCCCATTAGCATACCTTTCTCTTTAGTTTTCTCTTTCCCAACTTTAGTATCATAAAATACCAGGCTCTAAATACTTGCATGTCCCCCAGCCTGCCTCTTCACCCATAAGGTCAGAGGTGAACTGACTAAAAGGATTATGGCAAAGTGAGAAGATATCCTATGAAAGGAAATAATCTTTCACTCTTTCTCCCACTTGTTTCCTCATATTAAACAATTCCAGTGCACAGTAGGCACAAAATTAATAGGCAGTTTATACAACACTTGCAATAAATTGCTGAATCTAAAAGCTTTCTCAATTGTGTGAGTCTGAGACTGAAGAAACAAAACCATCAACTTATTTTTGGCTTGCCCTGTTGCCAGCATGTTGTCTAAAACATCTGCTTCAGTAATATGTCATATGCAATAGCCTGTGCAGGTTAGAGCAGTCCATAAGAGAAGTAAATGTATTTTTAAATGCCAGGTTTTAAAAGAAGACAGGCCCACTTGGTATCTCATTACAAGTGAAATGACTTTTCATGTCTTCCCATCAGCAGTCACGCAGCTTTGGGGAGAGTTTCAAAGGTCAGCATCCAGAACTCTTTACACTTTACTCCTTCACTGTTTTCTCTGGAGAGGAATTCAGAAAGACTATTTTCTAAGTGGACTTGTTTTTCATCTAACAAAGCTCACTGCCTGTGTAGATGCCAAAAATTCTTTCAACTTGGTATGTACTGTTACCAGAATAACAAAAGGTCTCAGTGGAGAGCACGCGTGTTTCTTTCTCATTTTTAAAATGTCTGATTAAAGGGAACACATATAAAACTGTGTGAGACAGCTGCAGGAGGTCCATGGAATAAGGGAGATGCTCTAGGAGGCCTTTACACCTGAAAGATGGTGGCTCAGGGGATATATTTCTTACTCTATCAGTCAGCACATCCTCTTTCCACGAACTCCATTGAAGACAGGTAAGAGGATTAGAAGTGTCCACAGGAACAATGGAAACACAAAGCTTTAGCCTGTTGCTTGAGGACCATTCCTTTGTTCATTCAACATCACTATTGCTTCCTCTCCTCCACTTCTACACAGCAGATTTAAATGGAACTAAAACCAAGAAGTCCTGTGCCACTCAACAGAGGGTCACCAGTAAGCAAATAAACTTAAAGGTAGCAAATTTGCGTCACAAAGTTGAAAAGCGTGAATAGTGTACTAGAGCTGTCAGCTCCTCCCCTTACCTAGTCTCAAATCGAGTTTTCTTTTGTGAACAGAGGATGGAGGTTCAGGAGTTGTCATGATAAATGAACATGAAGATTCTGGTAGAGGTAAGTAGGCCACTTCCTAACTCTCTCATCAGTGTTACAGACTAGCAGGTTAGCCCTGCAAGCACATTTTTTGTTGTTCAGTTCATCACAATCTTAGGGGTTCTTTTTTTATGTTTTGGCTCTGGCAGTGATCCCAGAGCCTCAAGCATGCTGAGCACTATCTCTAGTACTGTGCTAAAGCTCCACCTACAAGACAATATTAAAATCTATTTATCTTTTCACCCACTTCCATTTCCACCCACAAATCAACTCCCTAGCCTACACTAACAGCCTGCCCACAACAAAATAGTTGACAAAACACAGTACTGTCTGCCAAGTTGACTGCCTGATCTTACCACTGAGACTGTTATTTTCCCCTCTAGTACCAACATGGATCAGTCCTATGTAATCTCGTAAATTAGATTATAAGATAAATAATAAATGGCAGGAGGTGGTTTTCAGTAGGTCAGCTCTATCAGAGGCTATCCACGACTCATATAAACAAAGGTTAACAATGTCAACATTGCCGAAATTATGAAGACAATGGGAAAGTTATCTTTGGCAAATAACATCTCTAAGATCAGCTCAAACTAGAGCTAGAAGGCTAATATTTTTGTGAAAAGCATTGACTCTGTGTCATTGTCACTTAAGCACAACCAAGCATTCTGGCCATGGCTTCACCTGTGAGCATTGCTGCCAAAAATATTTAACCTGAATTTACTCAAGCCTTTAGATATAATTTCCAGACTATGGGAACTCCAGAAGAAAGAGGAACAGAACCAGACGGAAACGATCAGACAGGTCAAAGGTGAAATATTCTAATGACATTGGATCTGGCCGTTCAAAAAGTCAACAGAATAATTATGCCTTCAAGACATCTAAGAATCAGACATTCTAGAAGTGCATCATCTTTAAATTGTCCTGGTTTTAATTTCCTTAAGGAAATAACTATGAAAAATACTTTGGTAGCAATTGCTAAAGTTTGAATAAAATCAATAATCCATAATTGTTTAAATCAGTATTAATGCTGAGGATGAGAATGAAATTGAGTCTCTGCAGAAAAATATAAGAGTAGTTTTTTGAAATACATGCTAAAAGAGAAATGATCCTATATGTAAGAAAAAGACAGTTATAGAAGCACACACAAATGTAAATTGCTTTTAGTACCCTTAACATTTTTGTTAACTGAAAGTGTCTAAATAAGTTAAAGCTCATCCTTAATTTGAGAAACAGTTTCCTGTATTATCCCCATGATTCTATATCCTCATGTGATTTTAGTGCTACAAGCTTTATTTTAACTAGAACCCTACAGAGAATCAGTTTAGAGATCTGCATGTCCCTGAGACCCAAGTGAACCTCTTATTTACCACAATTACAGATTTTTGGTCATCTAGAATTATGATGAAATAACCTGACAAATAGAATTTACAGAATATAATGAATTTTTTCAGACTGATGTTAGGTCATGCATAAACAATTGATAATGTCCCATTGATAATAGAGAAATTAGGACTGACTTAGACTGATGTAGAAGTATACTCCAAAATTAATTTTGAGGTGTCTAAAAAAGCTATTTTTCCTGTCCCATGCCTTCCATGGTAGATGGGCATGGATTTTGTGCCAGAGAGACCAAGGCTCCATGAGTGAGATTCCAGCTACAGTGGGAAAGAACTAGAAAAGTATTGTCTAAACTTTCTGTATATTATAATCACACCCTGGAGCAAGCATTGCTCTTAATCTCTTAGGTTCAGTTCAAGTCTCCAGTCCCCAGGGTCTCTGGGGATGGGGGGATGCAAACAGACACTACAAAGTCTCAGATATCTTGAATATATGTTACTGCAAAAATAAAACAAAACATAAAAATAGTACCTCCAAAAGAATGAAGAGGGGAAACTTAGGTTTTGAAAATATGATTTTTAAAATTTAAATATAATTACTGCATTTTATCGCTTTCCTTTCTTCCCTCCAACCCTTCCCATGCACCTTGAGTTTCTCTCTCTCAAATTCATGACCTCTATTTGTTTAACTGTTAATGTGTGTGCACACACACGTGCATGTGAGCAAGTAGGGAAAATGAGAAAGGGAAAATTTTATGATACTTCAGTTCTAGACAGGGATTGAGGTTTACAAAGAAGTTTTAGAAAAAACGAAGGTGTGTTCTGATAATAAGATATTAGCATATGCTACTTCCTTCTCTTAATAAACTTGTAAAAACTTATATAAAAGAAAGAACAACCTAAGACAGAATGGTTTCACACTCCTGCTAAACTATGGACAGCAGAGTAACTTTCCCCAAACTAAGCATTTGCTTTGTTTGTTTGTTTATTGTTTGTTTGTTTGGCATTTTGAGTTTGATTTGTTTCAGGCTGCTTTGGTTTTCTGAGACAAAGGTTTGTTTTGTAGGCCAGGCTATCCTGAAACTCACCAAGTAACCCAGGATGCCCTCATACCACAGCAATTGCCTCGCCTCAGTCGTCTGAGGTTGTAGGCAGGAGCCAGCACACACAACAAGCAAAGCAAGTTTTATACACTTGATTTGCCTAAAAATAACCTAGTAATATTGTTATGAGCTTTAAATGAGCTAACACACATAAAGAGCTTAGAGTTAAGTACATAACAAATATAACTCATTTTTAAATTGTTACATGTTAAATATGTATCTTTTATAGTTAAATATTTCTTTAATTAGTAAATGTTGATCACGAGTAACATTACTGATAATAGTAGATAGAATAATATCATAAAGTACTATTTCCTAGCAAAAGACATTTAAACAGGCTAACCTATCAAGTAAATAGTGGCTAATGAACAGTCAAGTGCAAGTCCTGCTCAGCATGCCATTGCTGTTCCCTCTATCACTGCTCTGAGTAGTTCTTTCAAGTCGCAGGGAGTTAAAGGAACAGGAGAGTGAATGGTTACATTCACGTGCACAGGCTGAAGTTGGCCGGGAGGATGTTGGAAGGCGCTAGAGAGCCCTTCCCAGACATGAGCAGTATTCACCAGTGTGAGCACTTTCTACAACACTTACAGACAGCATTTGTTAGTCCAGCTAGACCTCCTGACATCCTGCCATTTTAACAGTACACTTTTTTAAAGTATAAAGATGAGAAGAAATTGTAGGAGGTAAATGGCACAGGAAGACTGGGGAACTTGCTCCCGCCACTGGTCAGAGCAGAGCCTCCTGCGCAGAGCTCCGGAAAAGATGCGTCCTTGCAGTGTTAAGGACACATGAGCAAACCCCTTTGGCTTTTTGGGGGCTTACTGGTGATTACTGTAATTCTTCATCTGAAGATTTGTTGATGCTCTTTATTTAACCTTTTGCTTTTCATGCTTAAGTTTTCTGTAAGACTTCTAAAACAGAGAGGGACCTCGGATGACAGAGTAAAGAGTAACCATTTTATGAGAGACCTAAAGAGTACAGTAAAAAGAGAGGGAGGGAGGGAGGGATAGAATGGGCCAAGGAAGATACCGCTAAGTGGGGGCAAGGTCACAGCCAGACAGGAAGAAGAAGTTGTCTTTCACAGAATGCTGATTATAGTTATCCATCATTTAATTCAAAATGCCTAGAAGAATTTAAAATGATGTCACAAAGAAATGATATTTCAGGTGAATAGCAACACAGTTTGAATATGAAATGTCCACAGAAGCTGTCTATTTTGGGAAGCCTGTGGAACATGAGGCCTAGCTGGTAGCTGTAGGCCAATAGGGGTGAGAACTGCTTTCAAACCTTCCTCTGGTCCAGCACTCTGTCCTGATCTGCTGAGATGTGAGAGGTTGGCACTTCCTGTTCCCACTGATACTGATACCTATGGAGTCTCAACTAGCACGCCTTCTCTGTTGTTCCTTACTCTAGCCCCTAAACCATGAGTTTAAATAAGCCTCTTCTTTCTTTAGTCAGTTCTGACAAGCAACCTAAATGTCCTAAAATGATTGCCACATGTAAATGCTTCATATCATGAATACACCAAATCTGGTATGGTGGCACATACTAGTAATCTCAGCTTTTAGGAGGTAGAAACAGGGTGTGGTGGATTGAATAAATATGACCTATGTAGGAAGGGTAACAGGAGGTGTCTCTTGTTGAAGTAGGTGTGGCTTTGTTGGAGGAAATGCATCACTAGCGGGTGAACTTTGAAGTCACAAAAGCTCAAGCCAGGCCCAGCCACTTATTGTCTCTTCCTGCCTTCTGTGGATCCAGATGGAGAAGTCTCAGCGTATTCTCCAGCATCTTGTCTGCATGCATTACATCATGCTTCTTAGTCATGATAATAGACTAAACCTCTGAACTACAAGGCAGCCCCAATGAAATGTTTTCCCTTGTAAGAGTTGCTATGGTCGGCGTGTTTCTTCACAGCAATAGAGACCTTAATTGAAACACAGGGAAATTGTAAATCGATTTTAAGTTAAATATGAAGACACTGTCTCAGAGGAAATAAAATAAAACAGTACATAGGCATACACACACATATATACATACATGCTATATACATACATACATAATACATACATACATATATACACTAAAACATTATTATGTAGTACTTCATAATGATATATAATTATTTGTCGATTAAAATAAATTATTGTTTTAAAAAGAAATGTCTGCATGGGAAATTTGAGAGATCACCCCACCTCTTGCTTATTTTTCCTATCTGATATTTTATTATTCATCCACTCTTGATAGTCTGGGGGAAAAGCATTGGATCTGAAATCTCTGGGAAAAAATGGTAAATATTTTCTTCAAAAAAGAATCCTAACTAGCAGAAGAGATACAACTGACTGAATGTTAATCAACTATAAGCAATAATGCAATAGAATTTGTAGTGCCATTCAGAACACTAATACAAGTGGAATGAAATAATGACAAAATTATGGAGCACTTACCTCCATCAACAAAAGGACCTACACAGACAGCAATGCTTACAAATGTGCTCACTCAATTCAAATCTCACCAACCGGCCATGTTTTTCATTATTATAATGTCAACCTCTCAGGAACAGAATGGATGAAATGAAAGTTACCTCCAATTCATGAGTGTCTGAGGGTGGTCATCTCTCTTTTCCCTCTGCCTGTGTGAAAGGCATTAATAACCTGAGCAGTCTCAACTGCTCCTGCCTTTATTCTGCTGTGTGCTCCCAACAGATGCAAAGAACAGCTGGGTCTCTTCCTCACATTGTCTGTTCACCTTGGAAAGAGTTCCCATTAGCTTTCTGATCCAAAGCCTGGGAATACATGCATCCACTTCCAAAACACACTAAAAGCTTCAAATGTCTATTCCAGCCTAATTCTTTTCATGATTTTTCTTTTTAGTATTTCAAGGATCCCATCAAACACCATCACTGTACCCAGAATTGTACTTTATATGAATAATCGTGTCCACATTCACAATACAGACCCTTAATCCTGGAAACAGGGAGGCAGACCTTTTTTGTAAGTTGTACTTGTGCAGTGCAATAATGAGAGAGAGCACTTGGCTGCCCATTTCAGAAGGGTTGCTACAACATTCTGTAAGGTCCGGGACTTTGCTTTTGTGAATCATCCTATATCACAATTAGCATGCTTGTTCATTTTGTGCCCTGGACGGGATTATATAAGAAGCCACCACACTCACACACAGCCCTGTGCCATCTTCCTTACTCTTATGCTCTGACAGGATCTCTTATCTCTACCTTCCCATGTGGTATGTTCTCTTGTGCTGGGAGGAAATAATGAAAAGTACTATTTTTTTTTTTTTTAACAGCAGATAAAGAGTGAGAGCTATAGGGAAATACCTATACAAGGCCATGACAGCATTAAGTGGGTGATGGGAATGATTTCTTCTTAGTATATCAATAAATATATGATATATAGTATTATATAAAAAGCACAAATGCCAAATATAATATAGATAAATATTTTAGATATTCATGTATATATTCTATTCCCAAGACTGTTACGATATAATTTTGTCCATTATTTAATTGATATTAGCTGAATCTTGGTTCCCAACTGGGGATGCTGTTTTGAAAGGCTGTGGAATCTTTAGAAGATGGAGCCTGGTTAGAGGAAGCAGGTTGCTTCCAGCTTTGAAGACAGGACATTTGCATTCTGCTCTCTTCTCCCTGGTTGTGGAGGCCACATGCACTTGCACTTCTGCCATCATGCATTCTCTGACATGAGAGACTATGTCCCTTAGAGTATATTTTATAATTAACCATTCTTCTCTTCAGTTTTGTGTTCTTAGACATTTGCTTACATCAATAAAAAAGTAATCAATATAACTAAGACATTTAAATATCTTTTTTTTACTATATATGAACACATACATCTAAATATATGAAATGTTGTGGTCTAAGTTGGCACAGATTTGGAAATAAGCAAGGTGAGTGACAAATCTAAGAATGATCTTAAAGGTACTAGAGAAATGGCTAGGACAATGGGCAGAACAGGACAGCAGGGGCTCAAGATTGAGTATATTGAAACCAATTCCACAGTGAATGGATTAGTTGTCTATAAAGGAAGTATGAGCAGAAGGCTGCACAGCTACAAATGAAATATATTTAAGCATATATTTTAAATCCCTGAAGAGTTAGGTAGGAGGAACCGGATTCAGTAGCATTCAATATCCAGGCACTAGACAATGCAGAGCCATTGACTGCAGCATCTCCGAGCATGTATCTTCTTTTCTTCTCCTTCTTCTCCCTCTTCCTCTCCTTCATCCCTCCCCCTCCCCCATCCCTCGTGATTCTCCCTTTTTCATTTTAGTTTCTCTTTCCTCCAGTTTTAATTGTTGAGACAGGATCTCAAACTCCTAATCTTTCCACCCCAGTCTTTCTGGGTTTGGAAGGATAGGTATGCGCTCTCCTCTCTGGCCCTTTAGATTTTTTCTTTGGTGTTTGTGATAGCTATTCTTGGTTGTCAATTTGACTACATCTGGAATAAATTAATATTAACATAGCTGGGAACAATAGTGAAGGACATTTTCTTAGTTAAATCATTTGAAGTGGAAGACCCACTTTTAACCCAGATCTTCTGAGGTGGGAAGATTCAACTTCAAGTGGGTAGTTTATTTATTGTTCTAAATAATCATTCCAGCCCAACCTATAAAATAGGGAAGACCTCTTTGCCTGTGTGCTTTCATTCTCCCTGGCAAATCCATTCCTTCACTCTCATTATAGCCTACTTCTTCAGGTGTATACTGATAACCAGCTGAGATATCAGCTTTGTAGACTGAACAAACTGCCAGATTATTGGACCTTCCATTAGTGGCAGTCATTATGTATTAGCTATTATTGGGGGATCTGATAAAGTATGGTAGTGTAATGTGTGTGATAATTTTTTAATCTAGAATATGTTTTCCAGTTTGCCATCACATACAGTTACTTGAAGCCTCTCCAGTCACTGAAGCCTCTCCTAGAAGCTCAGAGAGTACTGAAAGTCCATGCTGTTTTACAAACTTAAGGAGACAAATGCAGTTGATTATCCTACTCTGGATAAATCACAAATAGTGAGTTCTGTGATAAAATCAACCAAATGCTAGCATCTCAGAATACAGTGAGAATAACAATAAACTTAGTAATACAATTGACTGTATCCAGATGGGTACAAACATTCTAAAGATTTCTAAGCGTGCTCTGGAAGAGAATCTTCTCTCCAGCAGCCACAGAGCTCAAGTCCTGGCTGTACAAAAGATAGTTAGATCATGTAATTATGACCTGGTTATTGTTTTCATTTTAAAATTAAGTATAATATAAGGAGATATGATTGTGTCAAGTAGTCAAGAGGTGGCTTTGTGATGGCTATTCTTAGTTATTGATTTGACTACAACTGGAATTAATTCAAACTCTAGCAACTGGTACACCGATGAGGGATTCTTTTTCTTAATTAAATCATTTGAAATAAAATGACCCACTTTTAATCCAAACCTTCTGAGGTGGGAAGATACATCTTTAATGTGGACCACACCTTTCGCTGGCAGTGTATATATAATCCTTTATAATCCCCCAACCCAGGATATAGAAGTAGGAAGATCTCTTTGTGTGTTTGCTATCCGTCTTCCTGGGAAGTCAATTCTTTCACCAGCATTGAAGCTTGTTTCTTTGGGATCTCCAGCTTATTCTGAAGACCAGCTGAGATGGCTAGCTTGATGGATTGAACAACTAGTGGATTCTGGGAGCTTCTATTGGTGTACAGCCATTATTAGAGTAACTGAACCAGAGTCTGAAAGCTGTTGTAATAAATCCTCATTTACAGAACACATCGTAGCTCTCGACTACCATTGCAGAGCCTGCCTGCAAGGCACCATGTTCCCCACCATGATGATAAGGGACGAAGCCTCTGAAACTTAAAGCAAGCACTCAGCTAAATGTTTCCTTTTGTAAGAGTTGTCTTGGTCATGGTGTCATTCACAGCAATAGAACAGTGATTAAGAGGGTATTGAAAGAAATCTGTAAAAATCTCTAGGAAACTATTCCAATGAATTTACCAAAATTTGAGTTGCCTGATATAAGTCAATAGCAAGACAAACCAAATGTTCCATACTCAGGCAAACATAGGAACAGTGGAGATGAGAAACTTAACTGTGCCTCATTTCTGTAGGAATTCTCTATAGAGGATACTGATGTAAGCATGCGACTGTCCAACAGAATAAAGATATAAACATTGCCTAAACAAAACACCAATTAGCTGGCAAGATGAGTGTTCCTCATCACACTGTTTTTAGTAGTTATTATCATTCTATATGTTCCAGGAATGTAGTAAAATGATTATAGCTAAATGAAATTTTCATCAAAATAAATTGAACCTTGAAAATAAGGTGTGTTCTTTTTTAAAAACATGCCCCATTTTGACTGACATTTTATGTTTTTCTGTTATCTTTTTCAAACACCACACATTACTTTATGATTTTGCCTTGATATTTGTCTAATTTTCCAAAAGATTATATTGCCAATCTCTGTATGTATGTATGCATGTTTGTAGAGTTGTTTCTGCCTGGCTATTAGTTGGTCATCCTGAAGAACATGGGCTCCCTGATAACAGTCATCAAGGAGGCAAGAGCTTCACCTACCGCAGTTAATAAATCAAGACAATAAATTTGGAGTCTGGTCATAACAAGATCTTGTGCTTGTCAATGAATTCCAAGGCACGCTGTTCCCTAGGATGGCTCTGAAGAGGGTAGCCACACTACATCTATTAATTTCCACTTACCGCTCTAGGGCTTATGCATGACTGAGATCAGGGTCAGCCAACTGGATCCATTATGCTCAATCTCAAACTCCAAGCCATTGTTAAAAGGTATTGCATTGTTAAGAAACAGGAGGACAATTGTCTGGGAGCCTTTGGAACCCTGTTTTCAACCTGTAGTTCTACCCTAAACAAAAGTTTAGAGATTGAGCTTCAAGAAAGAAATTGGAAGGCCCTCTCTCCCATAGGACATTCAATCATGAATTTACAAGTTGCTGAGAAAAAGATAGTCATGTGTACTCTGTGAGAGCAGGGGCAACTCCAAGCAGACAACTCTGCACTAATTTATTTCATCTTTATCATATTTCTTTAAACTGCTAATGTGGTGTTTTATGTATTAGTGCTCATCCATATATAATCCCTATTAAAAAAAACCGCACCTAACATTTTCACCCCAAACTTTATAAATTGCACTGATTTATTTCCAGCTCTTAAGTCCAAAACCATTTGTTACAACAACAAAACATCCTGTTCTTAGGGGAACAAAGTCTACCCTCTTACTGTGTCAGGAACGTTGACAGATGGCCAAATGCTGTGATAGCTTTGATTTTAATGCGTCTTAAGAGAGTAAATGAAGCAAAGGGAGTCTTCATCTCCTGTGAAAAGTTGGATTTTTGTGTGGCTTGTCAGCAACTCTGCTGTGCGGTTCTCAAGCAGCCCACATTCCCACTCAACCGTGACACTGGCATGGTAGAAAGCCGCCTCAAAGAAGGTTTTTTGTTTTCCTTGTTTTTGTTTTGATTTGTTGTCCTTGTCTGTAGGAGTAGAAACAGAATTGACAATGCCAGTTAGTAATTACAACTACAGTCTCTATGGGGTTTACAGAGTTTTCAGTTTTATATTAAATGAAGTGATTTTGTGCAGAAGATCACCACCATCATAAAGACGGTGAAAGTCAAATTTTCATCTACCTCCCCACTGGAGACTTTAATGTCTACTATTGCAGACAAAGGAAACAAGCACAGGTCACTCGCATTGAGCTTTGGAAGTCTCCGGGAGGCAACAATAGTGGGACATGAAAACAAGCTGTGATAGAGCAATGAAGTCTCATTGCTGCTGGGCAGCATGATATTATAGAACTGTCTTGAGATTCAACTTACAATTAAATATAAAATACTAAGAGAAGAGAAACACTGAGAACTGGCTGTAAGAGCTGAATTTTATGAAGATTTTGCCACCACACCCCATTTAAATGGAAGCCTGACCAGACCAACTATGCATATTATACATTTGAGCAGAACTGTGCTTCCTTAGCTGTACCAATATTACTGAAAAAGAAATGTAAGTCATGAGAGCACTGGGCCTTTTTCTTAAGGTAGTCTTTAACTATGTATAAGTTTCTCAGGCCTACCCATTTATTTGGTCTCTCAGAGCCTGTAAAAGTCACAATTTAGTGTCAAAATGAATAAACAAACAGGTTCTGGAGACTAAAGAACTGACTTTAAGTCTTGCCTCTACATTCTGACTTGGAAAAATGGCCGATCTTGCAATCCGTTTGTTACTGCTTCTATGTCATGGGAACAGTGTAAGTTTATAAGCTACAATAGGTTCCCTCTGTCAAGTCCCCAACTGCACTTGTCACTTGTACCCTGAAGTCATATAACTCATGTGCCCCTGCCACAGAAGCTTTCTGTTCTGAGTCCACTTTAGGATGGTTAGATATTACCTAGTAGGATTCAGAGAGCAGTCATCTCATGCAACACAGGGCTCTCAGCACCATATCACACAAATCCTTCCTACTGGCCAAATGACCATCAAGTCCCATAGCCAGGACATGCTGTTAGAGAATAAAAGTGATTTCTGAGGTACCCAGTATTGCATGGCATCACGTCTCTGTGACAGGATAATGACATTGAGACACGCTCCCTGAGAGCATTTTTTCTGCAGCCATCAGCATTTCTGGGCATTTCTGCATTCACTCAGCTGCACTGCTTTATGGTAGAAAGCAGAAAATGGAAACCCCAGCATGCCACACATGCCGGTGGAGGCAGATGCTCATCTACAATGCACACTGAATGCACATGAATGAAGATACTAACATGACAAGATGATTGCGAAATATTTAGAAATGGGCCAAAGTCGGTTAGAGTAAGGTTAGAAAACCAAGTCTTCCATCCACAGACTGGTGGTGGCCTGCCACAGAAAACAGCTTCCCTTTCCAACCTTCCTCCGTTCTCATTCCTCCTATAGACTGAGTAAGCACCCTGTTGCCCTCCATCCTTGAAGCAGACACTCTGTGCTCACTTAGATTCAAGACCCAGAGGGCTAACGCTAAACAGCCACACAAAGACAGTCTCTCCATTTTCCTGTTGGAAAGCCTAGGTAAGACCAAGTAAGTTAATGAAAGCGCGTCGTTAGAAACATGCTTGATCCTACTTCACTTTTTTTTATTTTCCTCAGACTGAGAAGTAAGTACAAGGCAAAGTGACCTCATCTGTAAGGATAGCACAGTCCATTTTCCAGCTCGACTTACAGTTTTTCAGAGTGCAGTCATATGAGAATGAGGTGCATTAGGGAGGCGCCATTCTTCAAGAGCTGGAAAGACTGTAAAATTCGTAAAGTAATATCTGAGCTCTGGGTATTATTTTACCACCGCCCCTCACACACACAAGACAAGACCACATACAAAAATCCAGCACAGTAGCACACTCACTGGCCAGCCAATCTAGCCTACTTGAAGAGTTCCAGGCCAGTGAGATTTGGTCTCAAAAAAAGAGGTGGGTAGGAAAAACACCTGAGATTGTTCTCAGCTTACCCCTCCCCACACACACACACAGGAGAGTACAAACACACAACTGTGCACAAAGGACTAGGTCCACAAATATACATGCAAGCCGAAAACATGTTTGCGAGGGGGTTTGCAGTCCTATGGAGGGAGCAACAGTGTCAACAGGCCAGACTCCTTTGGAGACTTGACGACCAACCAAAGAATAAACATGGAGGGACCCATCATGCTGGCTGCATATGTGACAAAAGAGGGCCTTGTTGGACATCAGTGGGAGGAGAGGCCCTTGGGGCAGAGGTTGTTTGATGCCCCAGTGTAGGGGAATGCCAGGGCTGGAAGAAGGGAGTGAGTAGGTGGGTGGGTGAGGGAGCACCCTCATAGAGGCAGGGGAGGGGGGAAGGATGAGGGGTTTCTTAAGGGGAGACCTGGAAATGGGAAAACATTTGAAATGTAAATAAAGAAAATATCCAATAAAAAATATATCGAAACTAGCAAAATAGAAACTATTCTTCAAAATATGAATTGTGTATTTTCACCGTTAAGAACAGACAGTCCAATCCTCCCCTGCTGCAGGAAAGCAGCAGCTGCAGCAGGTCCCATTGACCACAGGGTCAGGAGGGAAATGAATTTGAGCATATTCAAAGAAACTCCAATATAACTAGGAGTTCCATATAGAAATGATTGGAAGAGGTAAGCAGGTGACAAGGACACATTCTACAATGTGTCCAATTCCCGCTGGCTGCATGTGGCTAAGAGCAGTGTTCTAGATCACTTTCTTGTGTGATAACTCCACAATCAAATGCAAGTTAGGGGATAAAGGGTCATATTTATCACTGAGGGAAATGAAGACAGAAATTTAAGCAGCAAGTGCTACAGGCTTGCCCACTAACTTGTTTTCTGTAGGCTTTCTTATATAGCCAAGACCCACATGCCTAGGAATGTTGGTGCTCACAATGGGCTGGATCCTCTCAACTGCCAATCATGACAATTCCTTACAGATATGGCCATGAACCTATCTAATTGAAACAATTCTTCAATTGACATTCTTTTTACCCAGATGACTCTAGGCTCTGCTAAGTAAACAATAAAAACTAACCAGGACATGTAGCTATGAATGTAGCCCAACAGAAGATGATAAACTTGTTTAAATATTATGTCCTCTGGATATGCACCATACAAACCCATCTGAACTGCACCTCATGCCCCCAACGGGACATTTTTCACTTCCTCTTCCTGTCTGTCATCTTATTTGCTGTCTCTTTTGTCTGGAAAACCTTTACTTAAAGTAAATTCATGATTTTTAATAAAAAAGAAAAAGGAAAGAAAACTTCTCTTGAACCAATGCATCATTATGAGTGTGTATCTTGAATGGATATTAGGCACAAGGTAGACATCTTGGCCTTGGGCTGAGATTTTACAACTGTCCCATTGAAACATTCAACTTTAGAACAAAAAATTCTGAACTCCTTTCCACTGGGCTTTCCACTGGGCCCTCCAGTTCCTACGGGTCCCAAACCAATACTTGTCCTTATCCTGGCAACTTTCTTGTTCAGTAAGTCAACAAAAGGATCTTTCTCTGAAAGTTTCTTCAGGAATCTTCTATGAACATTAACAAGAAAACACTGGTTCAATGGGAGATTGGTTGTTTTGGTTAGAAAACCTGTCTTTCAATACAGTGCAAATCCCATCACCACTGAGCACTTCATGGGTTACTTGTGAGATAATGCTGGCACCTGAGAGGCAGGTGGTAGTCCATCAACTATTGGTCCTAGAAAGGTCATAATAAAATGAGGACATAAAAGTCAACTTAGAGATTTAAGGTGCTAACCATGTAGTGCAGAACTGGTTTACACATAGTAAAAATGACACATCTAAGGATTGAGATCAATATTGTATATGAGCTCCAAGCAAGTCTTTTTACACATGATTGTTCCACAACTGATTATAATCATAGTCTTGATCAATTTCTCTAGAAATGCGTTAAGAAGAATATAACATAATTTGCAGCATGCATTGGTCATTACTTGTACTTTAAACCTGAGGGAAGGAAAAATCAATGAGCTAAAAGGATGACTTCAGAGGTACTCCCCTTCCCCATTTTAATTCTCTCTCTCTCTCTCTCTTTCTCTCTCTCTCTCTCTCTCTCTCTCTCTAACTCTGTGTGTGTGTGTGTGTGTGTGGGTGGGTGTGTGGGTGTGTGTGTGTGTAGGTCAAAGGACAGCTCTAACATCAGCCCTGCACTTCTACCCTGTTTGCAGCAAGGTCTTTGGTTGTTTGCAGATGTATATGGCAAGCCATCTGTCCAACAACTTTCCCAAGATTCTCCTCTCATCTCCCACTTTGCTGTGGGAGCCTAGGGATCGCATCCCCTAGGGATTACACGTGTGCACTAGCACAGCTGTCTTTCCTTAGTTCCTAGGGCTCTGAACATAGGTGTTCACACTTGGGTTGCGAGCATTCCGTCCACTGAGCCATCTCTCCAGCCTGCTTTTATTAGTTTTTTTAATTAGCGTACACATTCACTGCCATTGAGATATTTTCATGTTTACTTTGTTTTTATTGATTCTCCTCCCTCATTCCCTTCTCCCGATCTTTTATCCCACACCTGCCCCTAATCATCTTTCCAGGCCCCAGTTACCTCAATACTTTCAATACAAGGCCAGCTCAGTTACAATGACTGACAAAAATTATCTTCTCGGGTAACGACCTGGTCTCTCTGGTTTACTTAGTGGTTAAGGTGTCCTGACAGTGGTCAGATGACAGCTACAGACATAGTGATTTACAGGACAGCTTCCCTTTTGGAAAGTCTTAAAGAGTTTACTCTTTGATGCCATTGTTACTACAAGGATGGAGTATTGGTTTCTGTCCATTTTTATAATTAAATTGACTTTCAATCCAACAATAATTCATTACCTGTATATAACACAGTCAATTCTAACTTAGATCGATAAACCATTAGTTATACAGGTTTTATAAAGTAGGCTTTTCTATTCAGAAATGAGTTTCATTCTTAAAAGCAGAAATTGACCCCAACCAAGGCCACAGATAAACAGTTACAGGGGAAAAAAAACTTAAAACAAACCGCTAAAGTCCTAATCATCATTTCTAGTTTATCAGCTCAGCTAAAACTTAATGACTAACTTTACAACTTTATAAAGTAGGTCAGCATACCTCTTGTTGATCTTACTCAAAAACATCAGAAAGGAAATTTCTGGAAATTAAATGCTTCACAAGTGTCCTAATAGTTCTATAATATCTCCATTAAAGCATTACCACGATAAAAAGATGTTCAAAGTCTGCATTAGTGTTTCTGACTTCGTAGAATGAGGGTGTAGGAAATCAACGGTGAGTACTTTGACACTGGAATCTTACTGTGATTATTACTTTTGTATTGCTATTACAAGAATGACCTGTATCTGCATACAGACACCTTGCCTGCCACTGTTTCTTTCTTTTTTCCCCCTAGAGCCTTCATATGTACTTTTTGTTTCCTTTCTCTCTTTTTTAAATTTTTCATACTTTATTTACATTTCAAATGTTTCCCCCTTTCCAGGTCTCCCCTTTGGAACCTCCCCATTCCCCCCTCCCCTGCCTCTATGGGGGTACTCCCCCACCCACCCACTCTTGTCTATCCTCCTTGGCATTCTCCTACACTGGGGCATCTAACACCCTCAGACACAAGGGCCTCTCCTCCCCCTGATGGCTAACAAGGCCCTCCTCTGCCACATATGTGGCCAGCACCATGGGTCCCTCCATGTGTATTCTTTGATTGGTAATCCAGTCTCCGGGAGCATCGAGGGGTCAGGCCAGTTGCCACTGTTTCAATAGGGATTTGGTCATCTGCTCATACCAGATATTTGATGGACATTTTCATGAGCATGCCCATGCCACATTAGTTCTAGTGTTTTCAGATTTGAGTTTCTTCTTTGTTAAGAGCTGGAGGGGTCCCTGAATGCTAGGCCTTTATCAGTGAATACTTCTGTCCATGGCACAACTTTCTACAAAATCCAAACTCTGTAGAAGAGTTTTACATAGAATTTCACAAATCCAATCAACCCCCATCTGTCTACATATTCCAGATTTGACTTTTTATTTTAAGGGAGTTAAAATTCACATATTATAAGATAACCATTTAAAAATAGCTAACACAATGTTGTATCACCATTGCCTCCTCCTACTTCCTAGAGATTTCCCTCACCGCCAAAAGAAATTCCATTCCCTCAAGCTGCCATTGCTTCCTGCTCTCTAGTACTTACTAAGAGAAAACCATTACCTAATCTGTGTTTTAGATTTTTCTGGTGGTGAAAATTTCATACAAATAGAGGGGCTCATGTTGACTTGTATTCTACCTGATTTTACTTGGTATGGTTTTCAAGCTTTCCCACATAGTAGCATGTGTCAGAATACCTTTCTTTTATGATTGAACAGTACTCTTTTCTATGGATGTTCCACAACCTATTCATTTTTTCTTCTGTGTGTGAACTTTGCCTTGCTCCTATCATTTGACTGTTTTGAACAGAACTGCTAAGAGATTTCATATTTTACTTTTGTTTACTTAGCAAACTTCAGTTATTTGAACTGCTGGGCCATAGAGTAAACGTATGTGTAATTTTTTGAGAGAGAAGTCACTAAACCATTCATAATGACTGTGCAATTGAACATTTCTACCATTAGAGTTTCAAGGTTTCAATTCTTTCAATATCCTGGCCAACACATGTTATTTTCTAGCTTGGGGCTAGAGCCAACCTGAGATGTGGTAAGCATCATTTACTTGTCTTTTGATTAATGTACCCTATTGCCTGATACTGACCATCTTCTCAGATGCTCTGTACCATGCATGTACTTGCTAGTTGTGTGTTGATTGTTGAAGAACTAGCAACAAATCCTTTGCCTGCTTTGTGCAGTATATGTACATAATCTAGATATTAGTCATTTGTTAATATTTTACTATTACCTTACTTCACCATTCTTCTTATAAGATTTCTTAGGAAAACCTTAACAGACTCCATCTGCAAGCTGGATTCTTTGTTTATTACAAGTGAAAGAACCCTATCAGCCTTCCATGTGCTCCCTACCAGGAACTGATTTAGTAACTGTGTAGCTGTTTCAAGATCTCCTTCCTATTTTTTTCTACAATTAGCCTTTTTTTGTCTTCCTTAAGTTTTACTTCATATTCTTTGTTTCAAAATTTGTATATTTTCACCTATTTCAATTAATTTGTATAAAATTGTGAATAATTAATTCATGAGACTCTTTCCCTGTTCTGCTGATAAAAAATGAACACCGTAAGGTGTAACTGGAATGAAGAACTAACAACATTTGGCTTTCTGTCACTCACAACTTTATCCACGTTTTTCCTCCTTTCAGAAGTAACTGTGGTCACTGCCTCACATCGAGCACTGCAATCCATGCAATGTTCCCACTTGAAAGCACCTCCTATTGAGACCATCACTCACTGCAGAATGGATCCATCTTCCCTAAATCTTATATGTCCCATGTCTAGCTACACAATTCTTTTGTAAAGACCGATGGCATTTCAATATTCACATTAAACAGTAGAGTGGATTGAATAAAGATAGCCCTAATAGGTTTGTGGATTTGAGTATTTGGTCATCACGGAGTTGAAATATTTGAATGGATTAGGAGATGCAGCCTTGTTGGAGGAAGTATGGCACTAAGAGTGGGTTTTGAGGCTTTCAAGTACCCAAACCAGGCCCTTTGGCTTCCCCTCTTCCTGCTACCAGCAGGCCCAGATGCAGAACTCTCAGGTACTTCTCCAGCACTATGTTGGTCTATGTGCTGCCATGCTTCCCACCATGAAGATAATGGACAACATCTCTGATACTATAAGCCAGTGCCAATTTAATGCTTTCCTTACAAGAGTTGCCATGGTCATGGTGTCTCTTCCCAGCATCAGAACACTAAGGTATTTTCAAGACCTTGTTAAGAAAAGATTGTGGAGAAAGAGAAGAGAGGTGCAGAGGAAAGGGATGAGAGGAAAAATCAGGGAATATCAGACATTAAAGACTCTAGGCCCACACTTTGAAGAAAGGGTGGCCATGTCTCTATCACATCACAAAGAACAAAATATATCAGTATTCAGCCTTACATCCTTTGTTTAAGAAAATTCAGATCTAATAGAATATTTGGGTGCAGTAGAGAGTAGATGTGGCCAAACATCTTGAATACATCTGTGCAATGTGAAAGAGTTCTGGCAATCCACGCGAGAACCATGCATCTTAGGAATTATATTTGGTGTAGCAAATAATAGTGTGTCTGAGAACCACTGTTCATGTTAATCTCTACTATAAAAGGCTTTGGAACCATGAGGCATTTTAATTAGCCATTTTATTTTGAAATTTTTGAAAAAAAAAATGAATAGTTATTGACCTCAAAAACAATTCAACTCATGAAATACTGACAAATACTCACAAAACCTAGGATCACAATAAACAAGTTTCAGTTGTATGAAACAGTAGACCTTGGCTTTCTGACCTATATTTTCACTCTTGTCTTCATTCTACTATCTCTATCAGAGTGCACCATGTGAGCCCACATCCTTCCTTTTGTATATGAGGGTGCCCATTTCTGGGGCAAAGAGATTTCCAGCTACTCTGAGCCATAGCCTAGTCTCCAGGCTCCCCAGAGCTAAAAGGAATAGTTCTATCTGCCTGCTGGCCTTTATACATCATACCAAAGTTTAAGCATCTTGGATATCAGCAGCAGACACAGCTACAGGACACAGCAGTTTAACCAAGTGAATAGCTATTGAGTGAACCTAATGAAGGAAACAGTAAGCCCTAAACTAAGGAGCAACACTCACATTCCACCAGTTTTAAGCTCTCTGCTCTTTCTAACACAACCTGGAATAACTTGTCCTCTTCCAAACTTGTGATGTCCTGTAGGTAACCCTGGAATTTTTTCTAATTTATTTTCCTTAATTAGTCATGGGTATTCTATCTCCTAGCTTTGATTCACTTTACTTTGGACACAGTACTTGGTATAATCTTATCAAATGCACAGTCAGGAAGGAATGAATAGATTATACAAGTGTGTAACCAGAACTGACCTGTGACACAATAGATGCTGGAGCCATTGGGATTAATTGGAACACGATAATGACACACCAGCAACTTAAAGCCCCCAGAACTGTTATCTAATTTGGAATTCAAATTTTGATTGGTCATAATTTTCAGAAGCTCCTGTCAATGGTTTATGTGATAGTTTCCAGTGTCTCATCTACTTCAAATGTACAACACGGAAGTGCTATTTTCATGCAGTTAGAAAGCCCTAGCTGCATGGAAGTTGGGAAGAAGCAACTGGGTATTTCAGTATAGAAGCTGCTGTGCCTTCTGTTTTAGCAGCATTTAAAGTTCATCCCAGGACAGAAATCTGGCCCTTGAGGAGTTAGAATCAGGTACAGATATAAAACCAAATTCTATCAAGCTTATCCAAGGTCACGTACCATATATTTTAACATTGATATAAGATAGGACCAAACTAGCATAAGCCATATATAAAACCTTATTCAGTTAGAGGGAAACAAAAAACAATAAAAAACAAAACATCCTTCTCAAGCACCTTTGGTGCAAGTTATAAGCTGTAAACATATGCCTCCTCCACCATGTCCAAGCCCTGCATCCTGGACGCTCAGCAGGGCCTTCAGAGTAGGATAAGGATCTTGCCTTACCCCATAGCTCTCTCTTGTTTTGTATTGTCATGTTCTTTCTTCATCTTCATCCTTACAAGGAGTCATTGCTAGACTCCATTTGGCTTGCTTTCGTCTGATATCTGGTGTGACACGCCTGACAACAGCAATTGATTTAAAGCCATGAATGGACATTCAGCTGGCCCTCAACTATGATCTGCTCATTGACATCATCATTATCCTTCCAGACCTCCACTGTCTTTTATTGCAGCCACATACTACATGTGGCTAGTGAGCTCTGAAAAGGCACCTGGGGAAAATGGAGACATCTCCTAAATACAGATTTGTATAACAACTTGGTTTGAAGAAAAAGACAAAATACAATGAAACTAAATAATCTTCCCAATGAGATCAACTTTAAAAATAAAATTTATATATTATATGTATATATATAATATATACATATATTTACATTATACATACATATATGTATATGTATACATGCATTCACATATGTATATGCATGTATATATGTACATACATATGTAGGTATATATGTAAGCATATGTATATATGTAAACACATATATGCATACATGTATATGTCCATGTATATACATGTACATATATATGAGGTAATATATTATACAAAATGCCATTTTATCTTTAACTTTTTATTATATCTTATTTTTGTATATGTATACATGTATGCATTTGTATTCATGACACACAGATTGACGTCAGAAGGCAACTTAAAGAAGTTAGTTCTCTCCTTACACTAGGAGAATTCTGAGGAATCAAACTCAGTGCCTCAGACTTTGCAATAAACCCCCTACTTATGGCACCAATGTTATCTTTATAATATTATTTTTAAAATATGACTATAAAACTTGAAGAACCCACTGGTGAATCACACTGCCTTTCTTTGTAACATCACTGTTAGAGAGGCAATGCTATGGTTTTCAAAGTCTTCCCCTGTCCCACCAGTGTCAAGATTAGGTGAGCAATGACTGTAACAAAGAACATCAGAGGCCCAGACCCAACCCTACTTAAACACACCCAGAAGGACCACACCCAGGGTTAAGTATTTTAACTTTTCCCTGTAAACATTCATTTACAGACTGGTTGAAAACAAGCCTATGATGGGATTTCCTTTCCTCTCCTCTTGTCACAAGGAAACAGAACAATGTGCCCACAAATGGAACATCACAAACACAAAGCAAGATTTCTCTCTTTAAGCCTGCCCATCTATGACCTGAACAACAAACCAGTCAGAATCTGAGGTTTTCTAAAGATTCAGGAGCAAGAGAGCTGAAGTTCTGGGTTCTGAAATACTCTCAGTCCTAAATATTAGGCAGTATGCATGCATCAGATAGCATGCATCAGAGTGACAGGGTGAGACTCCTGAGCTAAGGACAAGTCAAGCCTTGCCCTTCCATTCCAGAGCTATTGGCCTTGAACATGTGACCTTCAATTCTGATGATCTGTGTTTTCTTCAGAAGTGCAAAGAAAGATGACTAACTCTACATTTTCTGTGAGATTTAAGTTAAACCATGTAGACCAAATTCTACCCTACACATAATCCAGAGTCAATATGGACATCAAAGGATCAGTGGCAAAGGTATAGGTAGCCAAGCCTAAGGCCTGAGCTCATTCAATAGGACTTACATGGGAGAAGGAGAAACCTAAATCCTGCAAGCTACCCTCTGACCCCTATATGTTCCCTGTGGCACATTCATTCACAGCCCATCACAATCACACACACACACACACAAATAAAAGAAAAAAATAAACAAATGCAAAAAGATATTTCAAGTAAAATCAACAACAAAAGTGTGATCACTTTATCAATTTTAACTGCAGTCATGAGGCAGTGACTTAACTTTTCTCAATGGGTAAGACTCAAGATGGTGACAGTTGCCAGCACCTGCAGGGCTCTGAGGCTTCTCTGAGGAGCATGAAAGAAGCCTCAAGGGGAAAAGCATTGGTGGAGGATGAGCCTGCAGAGCATGCAGTGTGTAAGGAGCAATTCAAAAGAGGGAGATCTTATGGGACGATGTTTTGTAAATGTGCTTGCATGAACTTGGGGGTGGGGATGGGCAGAGCAGTGTGGGTGGTGGACAGAAGCCAAACTGGAGACAGGAAGTGGCAACAGGTACCAGAGCTCATCTGCAGCAGACAAGGAGCTTGTCATTTCTGAGGAGGACAGGTCATTGTGCTGCTAGGTGGCTCAGGTCACCACCATGCCCACCTTGCCCCTTTGGCAGCACTACTGTAGGCCCAGAGACCAGTGCTCTGAGGTATAGAGCTACCCCTTGAGGGGCTTATCCTGCTGGGAAAAGAAGTGCAGAGCCATGGTGCTTCCAACAGGCTGCAAGCATGATGGTGGGGGTGGGGTGTGTGTGACAATGAGGGCTAGAGGTGCAGAAACCGTCTTGATGTCAGTGGTCCTGCCTCGACAGACCAGACTCATGTATGTGATCCAAGCTGTAGTCAGAGATCATATTAATGTCCACAGTCTGGGCTGGAACCCGAAATCATGGGAAAGTCCATGATTGTGCTGCCACCAGCTGCTACAGGCAGGAAAGGTTTTTGGTTTTTTTGGTTTTGGTTTTGGTTTGTTGTTGTTTGTTTTGCTTGCTTGCTTGCTTTGCAATGGTATTGATGACTGCAGACTCATAACTGAGAATGAGAGACATTAAAAGCTTTTGTGACAGCATCCCCCCACCCAAAAAAATAAGCAACCTAGACAGTAAACCATTGCAAAGAGTTCTTTAAAATTGTGATAACGATGCTGAAATGTTGCTCTTAGCAGTTGATGGCTTCTGCCAGGAGATGGGGGCATAGGAAGGTGGGGAAGGACTCAATTTTCTTTAATGGGCTGGCCACTGGAATTTCAATACGCTCCACTGAATGTATGAGCCTCACAAATTGGACCTGTTAGGGTTTTGGGGGGTTGGATGAGGGGTAAGAGTGGGCAAATGGACTTGGGAAGAATGAGAAATGAGTGTAATTCATATTGAATGTAATTTCCAAATAAATCATAAAAAAATTATACTGGGGGAAAACATTTTCAAAATGTTGCTCTACACAGTGTTAGCAGTTAGCAGTGATGCATGCTGTGCTTACTGTATGGCTGCAATGTCCTACTTGAAACCATCACTGAATGGTTCTCATATCGTATTTCAGTCAGTGACATTGCTATGAGTCTCCAACTCAACTCCCTCTTCATCTGAAATCAATTACCAGAATTTTAGGGAAGTCCCTGGATAAAACTGCCTCTGAAAAATGTAACCTTGCAAATTAAAAACAGCAACAAACATAATAGGACATTTGAAGAAAGACAAATCTGCTTGTACATTACAAAAAAATGCAATAGCACCGAAAATCTAAATTAAACCTCAAATCCCTGGATCTCAATGGGAATACAATGCCCATAAGTCTCACAGCTTTCTTCTTCAATTGAGATCCAAGGCAGAATGGTAGCATTGCACCGAGTAAAGTGACAAGAGTCAGGAGAGTGTGAAACACAGACACAAGACTAAGGGGAAAATGGGAATTTACTGATGGTAAACATGCATAATGTGGGCCAGAAACACGTAGCCATTCGGCAGGTCAAGTTGGGGTCAGGTAGAGGATCACGTGTCAACGGCACAATGAAGAGAGGTGAGTGGATTCCTATTTGTCTTTCACAAATACTGTGAATGTTTGATCGGTTGTTGAAAGACTGATCAGTTGCTTGTGCTGCCCGGCTCTCTCCTACCTCTCATGCTCCGAGGTTTTCCAGAACCTTGCTGCTGCAGTAATTCTGTCTGATTTCAGATTCCATTATGCACACTCTGCTTATGTTCTCCCAGTTCCCTCTGCCAAGCAGGTTGTATTTGGTCTATTGTTTCTTGTGCCTTTCTTCCTCGGTGACATAGTTCACTTCTTCCTGTGCATGCTGGACATCCAGCTCCTTGTTCTCTCAGTGAATCTGACTGTGCATCATCTTGGCATTAACTCATCTTTAACCCATTTCTTTTCTAAAGTAGAATCCCCCCAGACTCTATAGAAAGGCCACGTTCATGTACCTGGCTTTCTTTCCAAGTCAGAGCCTCCTCTTTTCTTCTCTAAGTACCCAGACATTCGTCATGAGCATCATTTCAAATGAGTTATCCCCAGCACCTATCACAATGACTGGGAAATATTAGAAATAGGCAAATGTAAATTTATTCAGTGAAAGAATGAAGGATGAAGGGAAGCATTGTCTGGGCAACTTGAGTACTAGAAAATCTTAATGTACCCGAAAAGGAAAAAAACAAAACAAAACAAAACAAAACAAAACCCTAGATTGGTTAAAGGTCAAAATCAAGATTGGGTAGAATCCCCTTAAGCTACAGAGAAGGAAAATGAGGGAGATGGAAAAAAGAGAGAGCTAGTTAGGGGATGATTAAGACACAAAACAGGTCACGACCATCACCATCCATTCCTCTTTCCAAAAGGATACCTGCCCTGGAAGTCTTGACGAATGTATTGAGCTTCATAGGTGTATATACACAGTGAACACTGAGGCAAAGCCACAAGTCTGATGACTAAGAGAATTCTCATGTTTCTCGCAAAATTACAATAGCGTAAGAATGATAATGGGCTACATGTTTAATAAACATTTTCACCTAAGAGGAATTCCTTTAAAAATACAATTGGGCAGAGAAAGAAAACAGTGGTTATTCAGGCAGAGGACTGGGTTTAATGGAAAGGCATAGTTCAAAGGATGGACAGTAACAGACATGTAGCATGAACAAGTCTAGGGTACTGGTGTGATAGAAGATGACTACAGTTACTGATACCTTGCTATGTGCAGGTCTTCTGCTGAGCAGACTGGAGGCTGGCACACTGGTTAGTCCTATGTCAACCTGGCACACACACGAGAGTTATCTGAAGGGAGGGAACCTGAAAGGAAAAGATGCCTCCATAAGATCCAGCTGTAAGACATTTTCTTAATTAGTAATTGGTGGGGGGCAGTGTGATTTCAATTTTGTTTCCTTTCTTGGGGTGTCCAGACACTGCTGCACACAGGGTGAGAAAGGATGAAGCAGAACCCAGGACAGGTAGGTCAGCAGAATCTTGGTTCTGCTGTGAGTCCAGGGGAAGGGTGTGGGGTAGAGTATACTCATAGAATTTTAGTGTTATAGCTCTTTTAGATGGTATTTCGTGAAATAGATCTCTTAGATGATATTCAGTCAAACAGCTTGTGCATATATTTTATTCAGAGTGAGCAAGGGCTGTATAAATGTTCAAGAGTGGGAATGGGTTTTTCACATAGTGTATATTGGCTGAGTCTTAAGGTACTGGGGATGCCTCATTTGCATGGAGAGGCATTTCAGATGCTTGCCGGTCAGGTTCTTATCCAAAGAAAGGAAATGGAACTTGAAATTTCACCAAGGACAATGTAACATTCCTCACATGGAGGATGTGGGGGTTGGGCTCCCCAGATAAAGGCAGGTGGGAACAAGGAAGACATGCTGAAAAAAGGAGTCCTCCATTTTGCATTGAGCTCAGGGAGCTGTCTGGGCACGGTAGACTACAATCTCAATAGCAGTATTTCCAGACAACCCAGCCCATTGTAGGTGGTGCCATCCCTGGACTGGCAGCCCTGTGATCTATAAGAAGGCAGGTTGATCAAGCCATGAGAGCAAGCCAGTAAGCTACACACACACACACACACACACACACACACACACACACAAACCTGCCTTCATGACCTATTCATCAGCTTCTGCCACCAGGTTCCTAGCCAATTTGGGTTACTGTCCTGACTTCCTTTGATAATAAACAGCAATATGGAAGTATAAGCCAAAACAAAACAAACAACAACAACCAACAACAACAACAAAAACAAACAAACAGAAACCAAAAATCCCTTTTCTCCACAACTTGCTTTTTGGCCATCCTCTTTCATTGCAATCATAGAAACCATAACTAAGGCGTCTAGCATCCAGGAATGAAAGGTTATATCTATGACATGAAGGTATCAATTGGTTTCCATGCAGTCACTTTTGTGCAGCTTAATAGATCCAAATGTGTGATGCACATGTTGTGTATACACAACAAAATTTGTTTTTAAAATTGTCTAAATTAATAGAGCAATCTCATGACAGTTAAGAGCCCTAGAGGTACCCACACTGCTGACCACAGGATGGGAGTTAGAGAAGGATGATTCCTTATCAGAATCTGATATTATATTTAATATCTGTAGATGGTAAGACAACATAAAAGGGAACACTATAAATCTAAATTACTCCTGAGAATAGTCATGATTGACTAAATCTAAAAGAATACCAACTAAGTTATTAAACAAACAATGCATGAGTTTATTAGACATTTGAGGATATTAAACAATTTCTTGAAGTTAGAAAAATAGAATCTTAGTACATTAACTTGAAATCTATAAGTTCCATGGATTGCATTCTAGAAGATTTAAAGATATTGATTCCTTACAAATCATATTTTCAACTTTGCAGTTGGTTTGTTTCCTAGAGGCAAGGTCTCACTGTGTAGGTCAGGCTAGCCTACTTTAGCCTATCTAATGTTAGGATTATAGGCATATAGGCTTGTGCCACCATATCATGCCTGACTTGTAAATCACATTCTAATTACACTTTTAGTATTATAGCCTCAGTCAGTACACTGGGATGGGGACCACTTTGCTTTCACTGTCTGTTTGCTTTGTACTATGGCCATAACAAGCCAGCACATGAGGTAGAAGAAAGTGGATGAACACTCATAATCGTTGTTCGAAATATGGCAAAAAAAAATAAAAAAAAAATAAAAAAAGGCAAGGGATGAAGGATGTGATAGGGTTCAAGAGATGGGAGTCCACAGACCTGTATCTCTTCTTCACAGCAGTCTAGCTCTGTTGGAGTACCTCACACCATGAGTGAGTTCCCCGTGGGCTGCTGGGGTGCATGTGGTGGCATGCTTTGGAGAAGAGGCTACTTCTGTGTTTTGCCTGGCACCTCTCATGGCAGGTGGCAAGGCATATTGAACTGACAGACATGTGAAAATGTTCAGAAATCATTATACTGTGTCTTTAAATAGATGGAGACTGCGGTTAACAAGAAGGCAGAGCAGCCTGAAGCTATGGTGATATCCAAAAGGAGAGCAATAGGGGCTTACGAAAAGCCCAGGAAAAGTAGAGAAATTAAAAAATGAGAGCAACTGGATCAGCAGAGTGGGTTCACTGGGACACCTGCCAGTCACTAAGGGTCAGCTGCCCGATGAGGGCGTCTGGGAAGAAGACAAGTCTGTGGAACAGAAGAGCACTGTGCAAAATGTCAAGTTGGATTCAGGATGTGAGCTTGAGTAGAACCTAGGAAGAATGAACAAATTGCTGTCTAATTAGATAATTGTTGAAGGCAGGGAAGCGAACTGGGTTTTCTTTCTCAAAGGTGGGGAAATAACAGGGCTCTCTTTCTTTCTTTCTTTTCTTCCTTCCTTTCTTCCTTCTTTCCTTCTTCCTTTCTTCCTATATTTATTTATTTTATTCATCTATTATCTCTCTATAATCTAATTCTATCGATCATGTACCTATCATATATCTGTCTGTCTGTCTTTCTATTTATCTATGTATTTTGCTACTTTTTATTTTGCTATTTTTGCTACTCCTTAAGAGCAGCACACCCATTTCAGTGCTATTCTACTGAATGACAGAAAAAGAAAGTAATAAAACTAATGGATTTTTTCTTCTCTCACTTTACCCAGAGAGATTTTGAAAGAATTCATGAAATTCAATCCAGTGTGTGTTTGTTACAACTCTTGGGTGATACATTCTAGAAGAGTAAATATTTTCTCAAAATCACAGATGACAAGGCATATTTAACATAGAAAAATATTTACAAATCACTAACAAACAGCCTTTAGAGTAGTTTTAAAGTGTCTGTTTCCTCTGAAATATACAATAATTATCCGCTCGCCAGCAAATAATAAAATTTGTCTACATACCTGTCTCTACTTTTTACAAAATTGCTTCATGTTGATATTTTTGTATAATCAAAGATGGAGAAGTGCAAGAAGAAAACAGAAAGACAGAAAGCAGATGCAAGGAGAAGCTTAGGATACCAGGTGAGCCCTCCTTGTGACCTACTTTAAATATCACCAAACCCCCCATAGAACTATACATATCAAGAAGTCTCACTCCTGGAAGTCATTGTTCTGCAGAGGACATGGTTGTTCATATATATTCAAAACAAGTCAGGAATGATGGTGGACCCCTGTGGTCTCATCCACAGGGGGCAGAGCCAGGCTAATCTCCATGAGGAGGTCATCCTGGTCTACATAGGGAGTTCCAGACCATCCAGATCTACATAATGAGGCCCTTTCTCAAAAATATTTCTTAATAAATAAAAGTTTACAACACTGTATGATCCCCTTAAGGAAGTGTGAGATAATCAGATGATGAGGGAGAATGTTTCCACATACTTCTCTATGCAGGGTGGCATGACACTTTTCCTCAGATATGAGCATGACACTCATACCTGAGAGCTCTAAAAACCATAAACAGGAATAGCTTCCCTTACAACAGGCCACAATTTGTTTCCTGTGAAGTGCTCACACAGGAATATGTGTTTGTACGAGTGGCTGTAGCTTCCAAAGGCCTCCCTGCCTATCACTTGACCATGGGATTTATTATGGTCATAACTGGCCTTTCTATAGGCTCCTGAAGGCTCAAGAGGTGTATTAGTGTATTGCTTTTCAGAAAGACCTAGTGCTGTATTATTCTAATTAGATTATGAAAAGGAGCTAATTTCACAGAGCTTACAATCACACTAAAAATATTCTTTGGGTCTTTCTTTTCTTGGCAGCCTGGAATTAATACAAAATATTTGGTATGGCACAACATATTGTCCCAAATATCAGTAAACATGGACATATTTTATTAACTAATAACAGACTCTAATACAGTTTAGCAGCCAACTATGGTCTTCTATTTTCCTCACATCCAATGGAAGAAATGGGATTTGGAATTTTTTGTGGCAATAACATAACCATAGTTCTGGTTGAAAGCACCTGGCCAGTCCCAGGTAGAAGATCATATGCAAAAGCTTGTCCAAACAGATCAGTAAAATGAAAGAAGTGTGCACCGTGTGTGTGTGTGTGTGTGTGTGTGTGTGTGTGTGTGTGTGTGTGCATTTTTGTGACAGAACAAGCTCATAGACATGCCCTCATGAAGATTCTTGTTCTCAATATGATGTGAGAGAAATAGAGATAAAGAAATGTGATGCATAAGCATTAGGTAAGAAACTTGCCTGACACTTGCATGTGGGGAAGGCAGGTGCCATCTGGGTCCAGAAGAAAGCCACATTTGGAAATGCTTGGTGCTTCAGTGCTCATAGCCTTGTTGGTAAGTGATGTAGAAGCCTGGACTTAGTGTCAAAAGAGGTGTCTTCTTGTCTATCCTCTGGACACTAACATCTGCTTTCTGTGGCTGGCTTTAGGCATAGAAAAGGTTGAGAAAATGCAGTTCCACAACAAAAAGAGATTGTCATTATCTACGTGGTCACAAACTGAAATTTAGGGTGGCATATTCCATAAAAGCTTGTGCAATCCTGGGGTACAGATAAGTGCAGCTGCATGATCCTTAAAATAAGGTAAGGGATATAGAGTTTTGAACAAAATTTCACTCTTTACCTTGAAGAAAAAAAATGGAGAACAGAGGCTGTATAATTTTGAGAAGTTACAGTGCTTCAGCCAACATCCATGTGTTTGACAGATGTTCCCATACAAGTTAAAAATGCCCAGGCACTGGACTATGCCTTGTCATACACAACATGGCCTGGTTACTGCTGAGACCACAGTAGGAAGAGGCCCACATTAAAGTCATTGCCATGTGCAGTATGCTAGCAGATCACAGGCACATCAGATTCTGGTTTAGAATATGATAGCTCTCATCTAGCTTGGAGCTCTAAAGCAATTCAGAAGTGGAAATGTAGTCACCACTTGGTCCAGGCACTAGATTTTAAAGAATAACTTACTACTGGGATTTATGTTTCAGAGTTTCTTGGAAAATAACAACATGACCAGTATGAAATTATTCTATCATTAGGAACACTTCAAATGATCCAAACCAAACCAAACAAACCAACAAACAAAAATCCTCAAATTGACTATAAGGTACAAAAACTATGCATCATCACTGAAAAAAAATAAAAAATCAAAGACCAAATTGGCTTCAAGGCAAAGTGAGATCAGTTTAGACATTGTGCCCAAGACCCTGTATCTCCAGTGCGTGATGGGTTCCTCCTCATTAATAAGGCATTCCTTTCAGGGCCCACTTTCATACTATACCTTTGCTGTGTGCATTTTTCTGGTCATATGCAATGGAAATTAACAGAAGTATCTTCAACAGAAGGAAGAGCCCAAATTTCCAGCTTTCCCCAATGGTCTAACTGAGTCATTACCTTGTATCTGAACCAATCATCCATCACTGGTAGACAATTGACAGACAGGAACCTCAAATCTACGGTTTTTGTAAAAAGCTAATGGAAGATTCTAATTCATCCAATTCATCCAATAAACACACACACACACACACACACATACACACACACACACATACACACACATACACACACACATACACACACACATACACACACACATACACACACACACACTACAGAGAGGATCATGTTGTGTAACTCAGGCTGTCATCAAACTCACTCTGTAGCCCATGCTGGCTTCACATTCCTCATTCTCTTGCCTCTGCCTCCTGGATTTCAAGCCTTTTCTGTAGTGGCTTGAGTAAGAATGGCCCCCAAAGACTCATAACTTTGAAGAATTCATTACTAGAGACTGAAACTATTTGATAAGATTAGAAAAATTAGGAGGTGTGGCCTTGCTGGAAGAAGAGTGTCCTTGGGAGCGGGCTTTGAGATTTCAAAAGCCCATGCAGGCCCAGTCTTCTTTTCTGCCTATAGATCAGGATGTAGTTCTCAGCTACTGCCCTATTGTCTGCCTGCATGCTGCCATGGTCCTCAACATGAGGATAATGGACTAAGCCTCTATAATTGTAAGGAAGTCCCCAATTACATTCTAAGACACTCTCCAACAGTGAGTCTTCATGTTCCTCCTGAAATGTAAGAATCACTATCACTGAGATCTAATTACTGGAAGATCTGTGAGTTATCAGAATTGTGGGGATTGAGGATCAGAAGATGGCTTGGTAGATAAGATCATTTAGTGTACAAGCAAAAGGACCTGGGTTCAAATTCACATAATGCACATGAAGAAAATATGCTTGTCACCCGAGTGCTGCATTTGGTGGTTGGGAACAAGAAGAGAAATTACTGATGTCTGCTGGCTGTCAGCCCAGCCCCAGGTTAGGTGAGAAGCCAAGGGAATGATGCAGAAAATTATAGAATAGAACATTCCAAATTCTCCTCTGACTGTAGCATGGCTCACACACAGAGATGATAAAAATGGATTTATCGTATTGAAGTATCATTCAGAACAAGAACAGAAGTCATTAAGAAGAATCTTTTAAAGCAGATATAAATGTGCCATTGATTTGTTCCTAGAAACAGGTGTTTCAGCCTCATTTAAATATTTGCCTTAACATCTGATCTCCAAATATCTTCCCATTAAATCAACATTAGAAGTCTATACAATGATTAAGCCTTCATTTGTTTATTGAAACAAATTTCAAAATGTAATCCCTATTCCATGCTAAGTCTCAAGTGGTCTGCAGATTGTAAACACTGTTTAAATGCACACACTAGAAGGATGAAACAAATTGGAATGCACACACAGTTGAGTGTTCAAATGCAGGAAATATTCCCAAAACAAGTAGTTCTGCCTCTTTCTCTACTTGGTTAGGCAATTGGTCCTGGATGGATTCTTTGAGGTATTATTGCACCCCATTCTATATCTGTGAGGCAGGCAACTGTCTTATTTAATATTGCTATATTTTAGATGTGTACCTCACTTTCATAACTGAATTATACATTATGGCTCAGCTTAATCAATACAGTAGAAAACACAGGCACAGGCAACAGTTTGGAGTTTATAGTCTTCTGGTTTTAGCTCTTGCAGCCCAAACACACCTTCAACACTAATGGCATCAACGCTCTCTATGTGACTTCAGCTCTGTTCCACCTGCATTGTCGACTCTGTTCCTATATACCATACTGGAAACTCCTCTTCAAAGTAGTCTACACTTCTTCACACATCCGCATAGGGAAAATTCCCTCTCCTGGACCCACAATCTGCGTTGTGGTTAGTTCACCCTCCATTCTTCAGGCCAGCAAGATCCATCTGTCCATGGTTCTGCTTAGATGACCAAGTCACAAAAAATAGTTCTCAAAAGCTTTCTAATAATCCCTGTAATGCTTTTTTTTTCCCCTGGTTATTTTGTTAATTTATATTTCAAATGTTATCCACCTTTCCAGTTTCCCCTCTGAAAATCCCCCATTCAAAACCCCTTCCCCTGCCTCCATGAGGGTGTGCCCCCACCCACTCCTGCCCCACCTCTCTATCATTCCAATACTCTGGGGCATCCAGCCTTCATAGGACCCAGGGTTTCCCCTCCCATTGATGCCAGACAAGGGCATCCTCTGCTACATACGCAGCTGGAACCATGGGTCCCTCCATGTGCACTCTTTGATTGGTGGTTTAGTCCCTGGGAGCTCTGGGAGTCTGGTTAGTTGATATTGTTGTTCTTCCTCTGGGGTTGCAAACCCCTTCAGCTCATTTAGTCCTTCCACTTACTCCTCCATTGGGGTTCCCATGCTCAGTCTGAAGGTTAGTAGCAAGCATCCCCATCTGTATCAGTAAAGCTCTGACAGAGCCTCTCAGGAGACATACATATCTGGCTCCTGTCAGCAAGCACTGGTTTGGCATCAGCAAGTGTCAGGGTTTGGTGGCTACATATGGGATGGGTCCCAAGGTGGGGCAATCTCTGGATGGCCTTTCCTTCAGTCTCTGCCCCACTCTGTGTCCTTGTATTTCCTTTAGACAGGAGCAATTCTGGGTTAAAACTTTGTGAAGGGTGGGTGGCCCCTTCCCTCAATTGGGGGCTATGCCTAACCTCTGGATATGGTCTCTACAGGTTCTCCTTCCCCTTTGTTGGGCATTTCAGTTAATCTCATCCTTTTGGGTCTTGGGAGCCTCTTGCTCTCCTGTCATCTGGGACTTCCCGGTGGCTACTTCCAGTTCCCCATCCCCCATTGCTACACACCTCTGTTCAATTTCTTGACCCTCTGTACATCTTGACCATCTCCTCCCCCACCTAATCCTGCCCTCTTTTTTCCTCACCCCCTCTTCTCTTCCTCCCAAGTCCTTTCTACCTTCAACTTCCCATGATTATTTTATTCACCCTACCAAGTACGACTGATGCACCCACAATTTGGTCTTCGTTTTTCTTGACCTTCATATGGTCTGTGAGTTGTATCATGGGTATTCTGAGCTTTTCTCCTAATATCCACTTATCAGTGAGTACATAACGTGTTCATTCTTTTGTGACTGTGTTACCTCACTCAGGATGATATTTTCAAGTTCCATCCATTTGCTTAAGAATTTCATGAAGTCATTGTTTTTAATAGCTGAGTAGTATTCCATTGTATAAATGTACCACATTTTCTTTATCCATTCTTCTGTTGAGGGACATCTGGGTTGTTTCCAGCTTCTGGTTATTATAAATGTGGCTGCTATGAACATAGTGGAGCATGTGTCCTTATTACATGTTGGAGCATCTTTTGGGTATATGCCTAGGAGTGATATAGCTGGGTCCTCAGGTAATACTATGTCCAGTTTTCTGAGGAACCACCAAACTGATTTCCAGAGTGGTTGTACCAGGTTGCAATCCCACCAGCAATGGAGGAGTGTTCCTCTTTCTCCACATCCTCACCAACATCTGCTGTCACCTGAGGTTTTTATCTTAACCATTCTGACTGGTGTGAGGTGGAATCTCAGGGTCCTTTTGATTTGCATTTCCCTGATGACTAAGGATGTTGAACCTTTCTTTAAGTGCTTCTCAGCCCTTCGAGTTTCCTCAGTTGAGAATTCTCTGTTTAGCTCTGTTCCCCATTTTTTTTCAGAGCATGGAAAAGCATTGAGTGTTTATTTCATTCTATTCAACCGTCATATTCTCCTCTCTATAAAAATCATTTTTAAACTGCATACAATCTAAACACATACACACACTTACACACATACACAAGCCATTAAAACTGTGAGCCAAAACAAACCTTTCATCATTTAAAGTTGTCCCTGGTATTTTGTCACAGCAACAGAAAGTTAACTCATTCTTCTGCAACTTGTTTTTTCCCTTACCAGTTTGACTCAAATCTCATATGCCAATGTGTTCGTGAACCTTATTTTAAGAAATGAGTAACTGCCTATCACATAAATGTGAAAATCAGACTGTTCTCCTAAATTTCCTTCTGAAGGATACAGAAGTGTTAAGTTTCAAATCCAGAACAAGTAGCTGAGGTGCCTTGAGGTGCCTATTTAGCATATCAAAAAGGACCTGGCCTCCAGATTCTCCCAGCATCCTTCAGTCCCTCTAGGTTACAGGGTGTGGCTGGTATCCACCATCCTCTACCCTGAACTCTCCAACCCAGAGACTAGGCTGTACTTTCTTCAGAGGTTTTTATCTATATAGCCCAGGCATTTGGGTTACCAGCTCTCCTTTTTGTACTTTTGGCCTCCTGACTGCTGTACTTGGCTCCCCTCCTCCTTCGCCCCCCATCTCTCTGCACATGTCAGCCTCTGGCTATGCTCTCCCACAAATCTGTAATAAACTTTCCTCTCCATCATACCTAGGAGAAGACTTATCTTTTCTTTTTTATTTCTTTTTTCACTCAAAAAGTAGTATGTTTGATTAAAAAAAAAAAAAAACTCATACTTTTCTATCTTTTTCAACATATATGCCCTGTGATAGCACAGCTTCCTGAATAGGAAGAGGTGAACAGAAAAGTACAGCATCTCATTAAAGTTCTAATTATTCCCCCTATCTCTTTAGCATAGCTTAGAGTAAGCATCCTGCTGGTATCCCCTTGGCCAAGTGACTAAAACCAGCCCAGCTGGAATGGCAAGCCTCCACCCAGACCAGAGAGTCTATACTTTAGACCAGAGGAGTTTTTTCCTTAATGGGCCTTTATTGTCCTCTAAGTCTGAGGAGCACTGAGCTACTACACACACTCTTTATTGGAAGGTGAAAGACAAGAGCATTCATTCTTCTCTGGAGTCTAACTTCTTGAGTTCCTTGTATATTTTGGATATTAGCCCTCTATCGGATGTAGGGTTAGTAAAGATCTTTTCCCAATCTGTGGGTTGACATTTTGTCCTATTCACAGTGTCCTCGGCCTTACAGAAGCTTTGCAATTTTATGAGGTCTCATTTGTCGATTCTTGATCTTAGAGCAGAAGCTATTGGTGTTCTGTTCAGTAAGTTTTCCCCTTTGCCCAAGTATTCAAGGCTCTTCTCCACTCTTTTTTGTTTTTCTATTAGATTCAGTGTATCTACTTGGACTTGAGCGTTGTACAGAGAGATAAGAATGGATCAATTTGCATTTTTCTACATTACCTCTGCAATTCTTAAAATATCAAACTATAAACTGCAACATGTTGGTTTTGTTATGTAAGACATAAAGATCTGCAAAGGTATATGTTTTAAAATGTGTACTTATATTACTATATGTTGGATTTTTTCCCTCTATATATCATAGAAATGTAAAATGTAACTGATACATTGGCTGTCAGAATCTATTAAGTAGAGGAGAATATCAAAAACATCCCAAGCCAGCCCATGTCCTTATCAGAATACAGCAAGACTTCATGTGAAAGTGCTGTTCATAATTTTAGACATAGCACACAGCAGTAATATTTGTTAACTGCATGTTTTATTGAGACTCAATTAACAAGTTTAATGTTATCATGTTATCTCTTCAATTTTTATATCTTTTAAAATTTTTATAGTTTTAACAAGGTTTTCAAGGGTCAGCTTATAATAAACCATATGGCAGAATTACAATTTCCATGTAATTTACCTGATTAGATCCTAAATTCAATGTCTAAGAGAAAAAATTAGTGTGACTTTATTTTTTCATTTAAAAATATAGATTCCCCAAGATGTAAGAAATAAGGAAAAACAAAGAAGAGCCATTTAGCTTAGCTTAGCAGGGCTGAGCTGGGTTGGGCTGAGCTGGGTTGGACTAAGGTTGGCTGTGTTGTACTGGGCTTGCTTCTCTTGCATTCCTCTCACTGAAGAGTTGACCTAACACTTAACACCTACAGAGCTTAACTGGGTGAGGTGGTTGAGACAACCTGAAGAAACTGAGCTATGTGCTGTCATTTCTCCATGACTACTCAGCAAAGGAGCAACTAGAGGAGTGTCTTTGTCTATGTCTATCACACCAGTCATCATTCACAATGTACAAAGCAAGAGACAAGCAAGATGAGGAGGGGGCAGAGTGTGGAAAGATGATCAGGAGACCTTGGAGCTCCTGCAAGGAATGTGATACGTGTAAAATGAAATTATGCAGATACTTGGTTTTGAGTCCTTCTTCTCAGTAAGTTATTTATCAACAATGTACTACAATTAACTCTCCCACATGATGAGTGCTTATGGGCACTTATAACTGCTGCTGTTGTGTATGTGCTATAGGTACAGTATGGAAGCAACTGAAAGAAAGCCCTTATGTTCTCATGGCTTATAGTCTGGTGGAAGCTAATGGGTACTGTGACACTAACTATGGAAGAAGCACAGGACACAATGTAAATGAGTAAATACAATGGCCCTGAGGCAGGAGAAGACTTTGTGTGATGGAATGACAGCCAAGGAGTCCAACATGACCTTAGAGGGGAAAATGGGTGTAAGGAGATGGATCAGAAAACCCTAGGAGATCAATTCTGAATGTTTCTAGATTCTGCTGATGGTGCTTCTTCTGCATCTTCATGTGTGTATTGCTCTATCTCTCCTGTCTATGTTGGACCACATACATTTTCATTTTCTGAAGCCTTCTATTTCTATTTTTAGTTATCCTTGAGTCAACCTTAGGAATATTGATAGTTTCATGGGATGTATAATGTTAATTCTCTTCCATACTTGCTTAAGTAATTGATGCTTATGATACACTTCAAACTTTATCATTAGACCTTAGGGTTTTTTAAAAACATATTATAATCTGCAAATTAAAATTTATGCATTTAAGTTTTAAATACATATTACATTATTATATGTTCTATGGCATATGATTTATAAGATGTTGAATTTTCATAGCATATTAATATATAATTATATAATATATAATTAGGATTTTAAAATATATAATTCTAATATAGATATATTAATTATTGTGAGATATTTTGATAGACAATATTAATTTTAATTAATATAAATTATCTTAAGAATACAATGTAAAAAAAAAATAGTATACACATGTATCATTCAAGGTGTATTTTAAAGATTGTATAGAAATAGTTCATTCATCATGTCCTATAATTTAAAATCACTAAAAATAAAATTACTATAATTTTGGCATTTTATGTCTTTCAGTATTTTTGAATTTCTAATGAAGATTTAAAAGTTTTTGTTTAGAATCAAATTTTTGAAATTTTTACTTAGATTTTTTTTTTTAAAAAAATAATGCCATACTCTATTTTTTATATAGCAAAACAATTTACATATTAATAACAAATTAATAGAATGACTTGATACAGTTATATTTCAGGTTACTATTGTGATATAGTTATAAAGAGAATAAATTGGGGGCAGATATTTGAGGTTACAGATGCCTTCTCCCAGAACATTTTAAAATAATCAATTTTCCTAGTGTGTCAGTGCAACAAATGGATTCAGTGCCTAGGTCTAGTCATGTCTAATTCCCATTGTATTGATAGAAAGTGGAATTGAAAAGAAAACCCACTTTTACAATCACTGTCTCAAAGGAATAACACATGTTGGATTCTTCTGGAATGCGAAATTATCTCTTGTTACAGCAAATATTCTGGGTTTGTTTCTGGAATGAAGTAAAACTTTTTAATTTTTGAATCTTAGCATTTTAATACCTACCCTTTGACAAATGGTTGAGCAAATAAGAAAATACATGGGAATCAAAAACTCTGGGGCTTTTATTGATTGCTATCGAACACTAATCCTAAGCATACCTAAAGGGAAAGAGAATGAGAGAATCACTTAATCTTCAAGTGAGCTGAGCCTGGCTTAATACTTCAGCCAGCCTGGTAAGTTCCAGGGCAGCCTCCACTGGACTGAATCCTTGTCTCAGAGAGAGAAAACCAAATAAAATGAAGAATGGGATGAATGACAAAATATGCCATAGGATGGGAGGTGCAGTGCCTATACAAAACAGCACATCAACCAAATCAATGGAGTCTAACATAAATTGGTCAGCAGTGAGTGTAAAACACAGGTCAGTTGCTTGGGTTTCTTGCATGTTCCCTAGAGAAGGGATTCACCAATCAAAAGCTTCTCGTTCTTGTTAACAGTAAACTAGACTATGAAATCTTTGGCTTTTGGCTGTCTTTGAACATTTTATCTGAAATACATAAAGCCTGCTCCCATACACTATAAAATTGGGAATAAAATCAATCAAAACTTGAATAATTTCCTGAAAATCTGACCTATGGTGGCAAAAATCTTTGGTTATAAACATGTTGTTAGAGCCATCTGTAAAGTACTAATGACAGCTCTCCTGGAAACTGAAGACCCTACGATTGCTCATGAGTCAGCAAATTGCTTGTTCCCATGTGCAGTAGGCACATAAATAGTTATCTATGTGCTAGGTGAATCAAAATGCAAAAATACAATTAATTAATTAAATACAGTATAAATTAATATTACAGGATATACACCTGACTGAGCCATTATATGCCCCATCCATTTAGAGGCACTTGACAACAGTACCAGGGACTGTATTTGTTTAACACTCTAACTGGCAGTCAGACCTGGGAGTGTAGAGCCTAAAAATGAAGCAGACTAAAGTCTTCTATGATGGCCAATTTTTTTCAGAGTATCAGACAATTTATACTCTGAGGGTTAAGAAGAGTCACAAGAGTAAAATGTATAATCACAAGGGCAAACTTCATGTGTCAGACAAACCACACATGGCAAACATATATTTTTCTATACAGGCATAGGAACAAATAACAATAGCCAGTTGCAGTGAATAATCTAAACCAAACTCTTACCCATTACACCTGGGAGGGTCACTCCTGAGAGGATCACTCCTTAGAGGGTCACAAAAGAACATTCCAAGAATTATTTCTTGTTTTTAAAGAATCTGAAGTCACAAGACTCTTGTCTTGGTTTCTTGGAGTTTTCTCACAAGCATTCAGAATTCCCCTCACATAACTCCATTCTTGAGCCATGTTTTGATTTGAAATAACATTTATGAGCAAGGACTATAGCTAAGTAGTAGAGCTCTTGCCTCTCATGAATGATACTGTAGGTTTTTATTTTTTTAATTCGTTAATCCTTTTTTACAGTCCAGTCTTCATCCCCTTCCCAGTCCATTCTCTGACTGTTAGACATCCCACACCTTCTCTTCCCCACACCTACCCACTTGACCTCGCAATTCCCTGGGGCCTCAAGTCTCTTGAGTGTTAGGTGCATCTTTTCTCACTGAGTCATGACCTGGCAGTCCTCTGCTGTATATGTGTCTGGGGCCTCATATCTGCTAGTGGATGCTGCCTGAGCAATATTGGGGGTCCAGGTTAGTTGAGATTGCTGGTCTTCCTATAAGGTCACCCTCCTCTTCTGCTTACCATAGTTTTAAAACTCTGTACTTTTTATTTTTATTTTTTGCTTTCTTTGTTTGGTTTTAGTTTTGGTTTGTTTGTTGATTTTTTTAAGCAAAGTGAAAGACAGAATAACACTTACACTGAATCAGACAAATTTAGTGAGTTTGAAACTGGCCATGGTGTTTATTAATAACACCGTATACATTTGAATATCCATAACCCATTGACACAAAGAATGAAGCCAACTTAAATAGCTTGGTAGCATTTCTGATAGCAGTACAAGTTAGACAGTACCCCTAGAACGCATACTCAAAAACACTGTCACAGAAGTCTATGAAAGTTTCAGGACAGTGCAGAACAAGGGAAAAAAATACTTGAAGAAACTGAAATCTTAAAGTCATTATGGTGAAAGCATGCCCAGAGGTGGAAATGACATACTTACTAGGCAAAAGGTCACTGCCTGCCCATATCTTATGGATAAAGAGCTTGGGAAGATGGGAAGAGTGCCATTTGTAGGAATTTAAAAGCATGTATTTAGGAGTGAAAGTTATTCTGAAAGCAGTGGAATGAAGTTCAATAAGATATTAAACAAGAAAGTCCTAATGTTTATTACTGCTCATTATTCAGATAGCAATATGACTAACATAATGCCTGTGTGTTGATGAGTAAGTGGGGGGTGGGGAGAATTTTCCACTTGTACTAGGAAAAAATGAAAAGAAATGAAATATTAACTACTAAAAGCAAGTGAAAAATGAATGATGGGCAGAGAGAAAAGTAAACATACTAACAAAGAGACTGACAGATTATAAATAGATAAGCATATTGGTCTACTTGTAGACATCTATAAAGTACCCATAGCCATGAATCAAACATGGTTACTATCTACTTGTGTAAGACTCTGGCAAGCCTTAACTTACCAAAGACCCCTCCCCCTGAATGAATAACTCAGAGCTGGGGATCGATGCAAAAGCAAGAGGAATTTTATTGTTCCAGCATGCTGCACATGAAGGAGAGAGAGAACTACCCTGTGTAGCCCATTTGGTCAGTTTTTATTCAGTTTTCAGAGCAGCAGCCATTAGGTACAATGTGATTGGCAGAACAGTGTGACTTTTAAACTGATTGGTCTTTAGGGAATGAGGTGGCAAGGAATTCCCTGAGGAATGTGTCTACATGCTCTGGGTCTCCCCCACTTGCAGGTAGCTGAGGGTCGCTACCCCCCACCCACATCCTATCCCCCTACCCTCAACCCCCCATCCTGTGGTCTGAGGAATGTAATTAGCCTCTCCCTTCCAGAGGGGGGGGTCTGGTGGAATTTTCCAAAGGTCCTGAGCTGACCTCTTCACTTGTAAACACAGGAGGAAACAACTGTTAACAGCAGTAAAGTTTCTCAGTCAGGAACACCATGGAAACAAAGCCTCAGGAAAAGGGTACAGTTACTAAAGTGCCTAACTAGGTAGGAAGTCCTGCTCTGAGGAAGACTAAAGCAGGATTTTCCTTCCAAGCTA
>JADRCH010000122.1:1210078-1342402 GCA_019843965.1 Rhynchomys soricoides
AGAGAGAGAGAGAGAGAGAGAGAGAGAGAGAGAGAGAGAGAGAGAATGATAGAATGATTCCTCTCTTGCTAAATCTGCAGCCTAATATAAATTTTATCTTCTGGACAACTGGAGTGGTTTGTAGTAAGTTTATAAGGGAGCTTGTTCCAGCTGTGGAAGAATGTCCTGTCATGTCTGTAATCATAGCTAATTGAGCATTTCCTTGGTCCTCCAATTAATGTTTAAGTGTAATTTGGTAGAACGGGAGAGAGAGGCATTAAATAAACACAAAAACAGATAATTTTCTCGAGCCATGCCATGCCATGTCAAGTCCTCAACAATAATACATATTGCTTATAAGATTTCACAGAAGGTAAATTAATTTGCATGCTCTCAAGATTCTTTTTTGCAATGAGGCATTAATTTTTTGACTCTAGAAGGTTTTTCCAGAAAATGAAATTAGAAACAAGATTCACTATATCTCCCCTTCCTCCCCACCTCCCCCAGTCTGGTATTTTTCTCTTCTCTTTGCTTTCTACTCCTCAGCAAAACAAGAAAAACAATCAGGATCTGGCTTCTGGCAGCACAGCCAGAGAAATGTGAGATTGGCCCTTAGGGGAATTTTCATTCTCAAGTGGATGTAAATGTATTCATCAATTCAAAGAAATGCATAGTGTGTTATATACACAATACATTAATAAATAGCCATGCATTAAAAAATAATGAGCTTCTCCACCAAACAACATCCTGTGGTGTATAGGGTCATAAAAAAAGATACTAAAAGAAGGAAAAAAGATTCTGTGTAAAATCTGATTAAAATACAGAAACGCCATCATATATGTGATGTGGAATAAATATTTTATTAGTTAACTATAAACAAAAGAAAAAATGCAGTAAAATGTAATTAAAAATGTAAAAGTGAAGGATGTGATTTATTTCATGCCGATAATATTAATATTACAAATGGTATGTAAATGGTATCGAGACTGTATTGTAGAGAGAGCAGAAAGCAGCCATTCATTTCTTATAATGAGATTTCATCTCTTTTTTTGATTTCCATTTGTTTAAATATTTCAAATAGTGAATGAATAATGTTGCTCTTAAGCCTTCCACAGCTTAGCACTCTCTCAGATTTCCATCAGCACCAGGAGGAGATTTGCATGCTGGCAGGCAGTTTCCAGGCAGAGCCACTAATTGTGAAAATAGAAGAAAATTGACTGGCTGAAACCAAGGGTATTTTTAGTACTGTTGGCTGAATGACTTTGGCTTTGAGTAGTCACCACTGCTGGTGAATATGCTGGAACCCAAAATAGCCCCAAATATTTCCCCAATTAACACAGGTGAAGAGACTGATGTGGGACATCAACCAACCACCATGGGCTTGTAGACTCAGAGTCTGAAGGTGCTATGATTATGTGAGCTAACCTTTCAGCCACAGGCTGTAAGAAATAACCCAGGAGAACAATGTTCGTAACCCCAAGCACACAGGAAGCCTTCAACTAGATTCCTTGTCCCACATTAAACATTGCCCATCCACTCCACCTGAATTCACTTAGAGTAGGGTCTACCGATGCAGAGTCATAATCTCAGCTACTCCAGAAGTAAAAGCAGGAAGAAGATCTGCAGCTCTTATTAGCCTTGACTATGGAGAGTTCCCCGCCAGCCCAGAAAACTTAGTGTGACACTGTCTCAAAATATAAAGGGAAAGGAGACTGTTTTTTAGCATTGATAGAGTACTTGTTTTAGTATCTCCTGGTACTATCAACAAATCCATAAGAAAGTAACTAGAGTTCTCTTCTACATGTTTGGAATATGGAATATGACAATGGTTCTTGGTTCAAACTGCAATTTGATATTATCAAATGTTGTTCACTACTCCTCATTGCTCACTTGAATATTCAAACCTATTTCTCTTGGGGCATAAGCCCAACAAAAGGCAATAATCACATATTACCCCAAAACGACAAGGCTGAGCTTTGGAATGGATGGAGACTGGCCAGGTTGCTTAGCTAGGACCCAATAGAAGTGAGTTCTGTGGCCAGCCTCAGCCTTCCACTCTGCTGTTCTTCCCTGGGTTCCAGGACATCCCAGTGGCCTCTACAGCTTTCCTTTCACCGTAGTGTGCTCTTATGTAGCAGTGCACTGTGTCAACTAAGCTCACATTTCTCCATCATGAGATGAACAGGTTTCCTGCTTCTACATCTAAAAAGTCTAATGCCAATGTGTGTCCCCTCTGCTAGATGTCCCTCACCTTCTCTATCAGCACAGCTTAGAAAGGAGCATCCTTTGTTTTGCTCATCTCATAGCACAACATATCCAGAATAGCATCGTGCCTGTGAGCTCTGATTTCTTCTTTTCAAGACCATATCTCCTTGTAACTAAAGCTCTTCAGAACTTACCAAAGTGCAAGTTCTGCTTCTCGGGTCCATTGAGACTTAAGCCAGGAATGTTTTTATTAGTCTAGTGGAAGAAGATCTAGCCACATGGCTTATACTAGTGTGAAATTCTTAAATGGCAACGTGTTCCAAAGCAGGTAGATGGTTCCTTGTTTCATTTCTTCACTTTAAAGATGTGAAGAGCAATAAATATCACTGTGTTTTATCTTAGTTTGTCTTATATAAAAAAAGCTTTTGCAACCCAGACACTACCTGTTCATCCAGACAATGAATTGGGAAAAAAGTAAACAACAATGCCTCCAAAGCCTTGAGGCAAAGAAGCACATGTGTGGTTTCCCCTCCTCCTACATCTTACAGCCAACACTAACTTGAAGCTGGCTAGAAAGAAGTTGGAAATAGCAGCCAACCCAAGAGTGTCTGCCATAGTCAATGGAGCAGAGCAACTGTCTGTCTTTCTCACCATGCAAATATCCCCTAAACGTTTAGTCTCTCAGTTGATAAAGGTTAATTTGAGAAGCTTTCATGTGCAAAGCACTTTGTAGAACTATCCCCAAGACTGACATAGCCCTCAGAAGCATTAGCCTTGAACAAGCACAATGTATAAAGCCCCTGTCCTTTGCTAACATCAATTCTTGATGGGAATGTGTGGCACTGATACATGGGAAAAGCTAATTCTTCTAAAACTAGCAAGCAAAAGAGGGGGTTGTGGCACTGGGTAAAGCCCTGGTCAGGACTAAGATGGCCGTAAATATAATAACAAAAAGTCAACTACCACAAAATGTTTCTGTAAGAAGTAATGGGCAGATCATACTTAAAGAGAAAGATTATGAGCTGGTCTGACCATTGATTCTAAATCCTCTGTGGCTGGGTGAATACGCTGTTAAATGTAGTTGTGCCCAATGTGTATGTCAGCCAGTTATTTAGATTATTTACATAGCCTTTGGGAGAGTAATAAATGCACAATCACACACCACACGCAGAACAGAAAGACTCCTCAACAAAGACGTATCAGTTAGAAAGTTGACAATAGAAAATACTGGGGGATCTAACACCCGCAGGTCCATAGGAGAATGCCAAGGAGGGAAGACAAGAGTGGGTGGGTGGGTAGGTGAATACCCCCATAGAGGCAGGGGGAGGGGGAGGGAATAGGGAGGTTCCAAAGGAGAGATCTGGAAAGGGGGAAACATTTGAAATGTAAATAAAAGTATCAAAAAAAAAGAAAGAAAGAAAGGAAGGAAGGAAGGAAGGGAGAAAGAAAGAAAGGAAGGAAGAAAGAAAGAAAAAGAAAATACTGGCTGCCACCACCTTAAACAAATAATCCAAGTTGGCATTACCATTAATGAATCATATTGGTGGCACGTGACATCTGATAAGATGTTTAGAGAAGGGTCCAATTTCTCTTCTGTCCTATGCCAGCTAAAACTACATGGCTTGCTTGAAATGATGGGGAAACAGTTCTGAAACTCCTGTAGATATCCTTCTGGAAAACACCAGGTCAAGTATTATCATTGAGGGGAGCTGGTGCCAAGATCAGGGGTAGAATATGTCTTTAACACACACTGTGTTCTAGGCTCGACTCAATGCAATAAACAAATAAGCACACACAGTAGCTTAGTGAAAGATGAAGACTGAGCATTAATTTGTACTTGCAGATTAGATACAAATACAATTAAGTAGGTAAATTCGATATGGGGTTTGAATTGGATTCTTGGTCAGGAAAAGGCAGCTGGTGAGAAACTTAAAACACTGATGTATAGTCTTAATCTGAGTTCCTAGTACTGTCTTGCTGTTGTGTCTTGGCCTGTGTGTCTGTCCTAATAGTTTCTAACCACGTTAGATCTTGTAGATCTTGGTGGGCAGAATAGAAGACACTGGGTATTTGCAATTATTTTTCAAATGGAGAGACAAAAATATCCAAAAGAATGAGACCTTCAAGATGAGAAAATGGATACTGTTGTATGATAACCTTCTAGTCTTGTCTGTTGACTGGATTCACATTCAGAAGTTTGAGACAGGCAGAGGAGCAGCTAGGCCAAGCTCTGTCAGCAACTCTGAGAGGGTGGAGCTCTTAGCTACTGGGACTGGGCAGCCCACTGTAGAGAAATGTGATGTTTGACTAAGAAATTCTACTTCCAGGTACTTATCTAAAACTCATTATCACATAGGAGTCCGAAGGTCAACAAAGCTTTCTTTGGATTAGTCTCCTAAGACTGAATAGCTGGAACAAATTTATTGTATAGTAACAAAGATAGTTAATTTTATAGTAAATCCTAATAACAGAACACTGTGAAACCTCTCTAGTTATGATGTCCCAAGCTGCTTAAGAGTATTGCAGAGTACTTTAAAATTGGGTACTTAGTCACAGCAATTGGAAATGTAACTAATAGCACAGGTTTGGATTCCCCAATTTTAATAATAGTTATGCCCTCATAATGCATAAAAACAGCTATGTAGACCATTTAGACAAAAAGAAACTATATAACTATTTGTACCTGCAGATTATTTGGGAGCAAATGTATCCATGTAAAATGTGCTCAATGGTTGAGTCAGCTAACTCAAGCCAAGTGTGGGAATATATTAGTTTAATCTCTGTGAGCCTGGTAGAAAGGGTTAGAACCAAACACTGTGAACATGGGTATGAGGTAAGCTTTCTCGGAAATAAAGTGAGGTGAAAGATGAGCAGCATCTGGCTGCCAGCTGTGTTTTATGTTTATAAAATAGATCCCACCATCTGCAGCTTGGTATACTTGCTTTTTTCCTCACGTCTTCTTCACCCCTCCTGACTTCTCCACACTGCTCAACAATCCAAACCTATATGCACAAATGATCCATGTGCTTTTGTTTTGGCATCAGGAAGGGGACTGTGAGTTGGGTAGAGTTGGGTTGGAGACGGGAAGGAGGTTCCTTCCAGTTTGGGGGTCTAAGATCGAAGTTCTTCTGAACTTTCACTTTCAAGCTCCTGCATGGATACAGACTTTCATTTCTCTTGGCAAAATAGCATAGGCTAGAATAGCTAGAATACTTGCAAATATAATTTCTTTTTAGTTTTTAAGTGATATCAAAATGCATGTTACTTTCCATGTTGCTGTGACAAAATACTCAGACAAAAGTAACCTAAGTGAGGGAGAGCTTGCTTTGGTTCACAGTTTGAGGCCTGCCCATCATGATGGGAAGGCCTAGTGTCAGACTTGTAAAGCATGTGGCCACATGGCACAGTTAGGAAGTACTTAGCTTTCATTCATCCCCGGACCACAGCCCATGGAATAGAGCCACTGGTGTTTGTGGAGGTTCTTGTTAAACAAATTAACCCAATCTTGAAACTCTTTCACAGACAAACAAAAGAAATATAACAGGGAAGCCAACTGGATAGAGACTACTGATCAGGCAACAAGACTGTAAGAAATCAGAGACCTGGCTTTCATTTCTGTACCTACCCTCCCTTCTTCTGGAGAGCATTCTGGTATGGTTGTCTCCATAGTTTGTGTTAGTGGCATGCACAGAACTGTTGCAAGCAAGGTGTTTGATTTAGGAGTCTGGGTAGAGCAGTGCTAGCTTTGGGTCCTTCCCTGGGTTACCACCAGCAGATGCTGCATACAGTGGTCAAATTTCAAACAGCAGTGAGCAGAAGCCCTGAGCACTCAATGAGAAAAGAATGGAACTGGGGAGAGGTATGTCTCCAATTTCTCATAGCTGTTCTGCTAAAGATCTCCTAGAGAAAAATCACACTAAAGTCCACCAAAAGGTAGACACTTTTGTTGTTATGAGGCAGTTTCTTCTAAGATCAAAAACTTCTGTCTTGGAGGGAAGCTTCTTAAGAATAGAAAGGAAGTGAAACAACAGGATATTCTAAGGGAGATGAAACACCCCATCCTGGGGAGACGCTCCTTAAATTCAGGAAATAAACAACTCAGAGGATTCAGGAAGTCATTGAAACTGACCAGATTAATTCCTCCCTTTTACATATTATTACTACTACTATTATTATTGATTTGTTATTGTTGTTAATATTCATTTTATTATTTATTAGTATTAGTGTATATGTTTTAGTGCACATGGCATGTGTATTTGTGGAGGTCAAAAGATAATTCTGTGAACTCACTTATCTCACTTAAACTTTATGTGGGTTCGAGGACCTGAACTCAAGCTCAAGGGGCAAGCAAACGCCCCTTTTGGTTATCTAGTGACCGGTGCGCTGCTCTCCAATTGTTTTAGTCAGAATCCTAGTACATACCCTTAACTGTCCTGGTACTTAAGATCCTCCTGCCTTTGCTTCCCAAGAGCAGTAGGATTCTATGCATATTACCACCTTTCCTAAGTCTTCTCTCATCATTGGATTGGATTTTTATAAATGTCTGTTGCATACATGTAAAATGGCAAATGAATAAACAAATTAATACATCAAGTTAACAAAGACGTTGGGGGGGTGGGGGGGGGGCTGGAGAGATGGTTCAGCGGTTAAGAGCACTGACTCCTCTTCCAAAGGTCCTGAGTTCAATTCCTAGCAACCACATGGTGGCTCACAACCATCTGTAATGGGATCTAATGCCCTCTTCTGGTGTGTCTGAAGACAGCGACAGTGTACTCACATACATGAAATAAATCTTTAAAAACAAACAAACAAAACAAAGACATAGGGCTTGGAAAACAGAGTTAGGTAACAAAGACAGACTGGATGTTCCTGGCTAATTTTTCACTTCGAGAATAGTGAGAAATATAACCATAGTCGTTCTATACAAACTGCAAGATGTATATAATCTTAATTAAATCAAATTACCGTAGTCCATTATGGAAATAAATATAAATCTCATTTCACACAAGATTTTCAGACTTCAGTGGGAAGGAGCCCCTGATTCTTCTACAGTCTAATTTAATGGCTCATATGAAGATTTTGACAGGTGACAACTCATTGGAGGTTTTAAGGAGCAGACTAGTCCCCTAAAAGAGTGCTTATAAGTCAGATCTCCCAGGAAGGGCTTGGCATCACAGTGCTCAACGTCACTTTGTTATAACCTCACAAACATATCTGTATCAGACAATTCCTACGATATACAGAGAGTAAAGAAGCAACTTAGTCTCCTTGTATATTTTGCACAATCCCCTTCTTCCTAATCATTTCCTATTGAAAGTACAGAGCATGGTCTGTATGTATCTGAGAGAAGATGAGTTCATATTCTAAAAAAGAAAACTGTCCAATCTTGAACCTGATGAAAGTCTAACCCAAGCTTTTGTAAACACGAAGAGTCGTACATGCCATGTAGTATGCTGGGCACACTATAACTACATATGTTAGTTAGTTGATGGCCAACGGTTAAGTCCAGTTCCTTTTGTACCCTTCCGAATATTAGGATTCTACTAACTGTGTGAAATTTCAATCCTCCTCAATCCTCCTCTAAACTAAACCAACAATTGAAGCATTCTGCCACTAGGTAGCTGAAAGTCTTCCAATACTTTAAATTATATATATATATAAAATAAAATATAACACAATATAAATGCAATATATAATAAATGCATAATTATAAATACATTATATGTGAAATACATAATATATAAAAATACATTATATGTAAAAATATATTATGTTAGTATTCAATATATTATTTTGAATTATATATATAATATATTGGATTATATATAAATATATATACAATATATAAAATCTTTGTGATGTTCATATATGAAATATATGTAAACAATGAAATATATTATGTTTTGAGGATTTAATATATGTCTACAATGAAATACTCATCCCTGTTCCCCCCTACTCCAGCTCCCCCAAATCCTCCTCAGTGTATGCAAGTCCTCTAAATCATAACTAGCTCTTGAAATGCAACAACAGTAATTGGCTTCATAACCTTGTGTTGACAGTAAGTAAAATAATTACTGACACATGACAGACATTCACCTCTTAAGGTGTTAACTCTTTCCCCTTGATCCAAGATCAGATTTGGCGCTCTGGCTTATTCTTTGGTAGCAGAACACTTCAGCAGGTACATGGAATTTTCGTTAACAGCTTCCAGCCTTCAGTGCCACCCAGCCACATTCTTGGGCTGCCTACATTGTAACTTTTAATAATAGACTTATGGCACATATTAATCACAATATCTAAACAGTGCTGTACTTTTGAAGATCTATAGCACTGTAAAGAAACTTCCAAAGAAATAACAAGGACTGCTATCACACATGTCCAGTTTCATGTTGTCCTTAGAATAACCTGTTGAAGCTTTCTTCATAATATTAGGGTATCTGAGGCTACATATCAATGGTAGAGCATATGTTCAGCCACTTTGAGCCCCTGGATCTGAGATTCCAATCTTATTCTAATTCTATATGAGGACACACATATATACATTCACATACATAATCCCAATGTTAATTTAGTTCTATATTAAAGGGTGTTAGTGCCTAATGGGTATGCTAGCATCCTCTCTGATGTAAGATGCCTAGGACCTGCAACTTTAGAAAGAAAGGTGTTTTGGCTCAGGTTTTCACAAGTTTCAGGCCATGTTCTCCTGGGTGCCCTGCTGTGGGCTTATGGGAGGCAAAACATCATGGTGAGAACCCAGAGAGAAGAGCTTCATGTGGGCCCAGAAACGAAAGGAAAGAGAAAGGAAGTGGCCGGAAATCCAGTATAATTTTAGGGGTAACCTCTACACATGCTTTTAATCCCAGCACTTGGGAGGCAGAGGCAGGCAGATTTCTGAGTTTGAAGCCAGCCTGGTCTACAGAGTGAGTTCCAGGACAGCCAGGGCTATACAGAGAAACCTTGTCTCAGGAAAAAAAAAAAAAAGACCCAACAGTTTATACTGGGCATCACCAGTTCCAATGGCCCCCCTTTAGCTACAGCCCAAGCTGACCCTTTACAGTCATTTCAGATTCCAACTATGACAAAGGGCAACTGACTAAAGTTGCTTAGCTGGTTATGAAACCAGCCTGGAGTTAAAAGAGTCAACCACGTGTATGCATAGCCCAAGCCCACAAGTGTCATGCAGTAGTTATTAGCTGTATTCGGATCCTGTGGTACCTTAGGATGATTCTTATAAGAAGTACTGGGACCGTAGATTATAAGAAGCACTGGTCAGTAGATCAGAGTTCCAGCATCCTCAGCCCTCAGGTATTTGCTGATGTGGATGCAAGTGTGCAGGTTTCTCTGCCTCCCACTGATAACAGTGGGAGTCCAAGTCCTCCTCCTCTTCCTCCCTTTGAGATGGATTCCAAAGGCACAGGACTCTGGGACAATCTTCATCCCTCCATCATCCAAACACCTCCCCACTTATCTGGCAGGAGGCCCCCTTAACCCCCACCCACCCACTGGTAGAAGAGGAAGAATCACCAGAGTGCAAGATAAAGAACCAGTTCCTTCTGTGGTTTCCTGTACTCCTAGGTTGACCACATCTTTTTCTGCTACTCAGTGCTTCTAACCTCTAGAAAACATCAGAATAATTCTACAGACACTTATATTAAAGAAATATCACAATACCTTTTACCATTGAAATCTACAACTAGATAGAATTTACGCTAATGAAATTAGAAGAAACATTTACTAAATGCAGTCTGTTACTTCATTTAGTTTGCTTTATCACCCTTGTGTCTTCTTATAGAGCTTCTGGACTTTTCTGTCCTCAGTTGGCTACTGGCTGAGGGATCTAGGCCTGTCTCAGCACAGACCACATATCAGAGCACATATTTCCTCTGGATTTCTAAATTTCTCTTTTGTCTCCTAAGAAATCATACTAGGTGACATCCATAGTCAGGTCAAGTTCCCAAAGAGTTCCTTTAGCCATCATGTAAAACTATTGACAATATTGTCAATCTAGTCGTTTTCTCTTCTTTGCTCATGATAGCAGAAACAGAAGTGCTGGTTCATTAGGAGTTCTGAGTGCAAAACATTCAGGGGGTAAAGCACGAGACTCTCATGAACAATCACTGAGCTAGCAGGAGAAGTGCATGCATGTTGTGCATGAATGATCTTCTCTATTCTCTTTGTTATATATATAGCATTTACATTTATATTCTATATCTGGCCCAAGCACAGAAAGAGAATGACTGTCCATAGGGCATCCAAAAGAGAGATAGAAACATCTCTCTGCCTGAACAGGGGAGAAACAATAGAAGAAATGCGTAGTGTTGGATTTGTAAAGCCATCACAAACATGTATGATTTCTCCATGTAAAATTCAGCTTATTCGAGACTTTCAGAAAACAGAACACATGGAAGAATTAGACACGGCAAGGGAAGTTTTAAGCATTATAGGAAGAAACTTGTAGCAATAAGAACTATCAAGGGTTAAGATGTATTTTCTAGAATAGATAATTCCCCATTACTCACCATGTGAATATAAACAGAATCTGCAGCAAGTAACCACCAATCATGTCACACAAGTTTGAATATTGCTTAAATTTTTCCTGTACAAATCAAGACTTAAATTTGTAGAGAATCACCTCCATCTACCTTGTTCAGAAAATAAGTCAATTCTTTAAGTTGAAGAAAAGAGGCAGGAGTTGAAAATATATCTATTTTCTTTGCTGTGAAGGACTGAAAATTAATATTGATCTATCTGAAGAGAAATAGCAGGTCAATTAATTGGTAACCAGTCCCAGATTTCTCAAGCCTTCCTCCATAGTGCCTTTCCCCCAATGAAACCTCGCTTCTTGCCATTGGGTATGCTGACTGTGGTCTTCACTATTAAGCATTTACAAGTTTTTTTCATCAATAGTCACTGATATGTGGTTTAGTGAACAAAAAGTGGTTTTTATATTTTTATAGGAAAGTAATGATCCAAAAATAAATAAATAAATAAATAAATAAATAAATAAATAAATAAAACAAAAACCTGCCCTGGCACAGTGATAGATGCTAGTAGCTCCAGAACTCTGGAGGCTGAGAAAGGATTGTCATAGCTTGAGGCTAACCTGAGCTACACAGGGAGAGTCTGCAAGTATGAAAAATTAATCTACACTGTGCAGCAAACCACATTCTTTGACATTTTATTTTGAAAATAATCTATGACATTGTGGAAAAACAAAGTTCAACTTGAATATTTATACTGTCAGGCACAAAGTTAAACATGACCTTGTAAGGAAAAGGGGGATATTTTCTAAATATTCACACCAGAAGCTCAGAGATGGCTCAGTCAGTAAAGTCCTTGCCAGACAAGCATGCAGACCTGAGTTAGACACACCTGAACACATGTGTGAAGTCTGGTGCAACAGTGTGCCTCTATAATCCCAGCACTGGTTGGTAGAACCATGAAATCACAGAGACTCATTGGCTAGCTAGCTCACCCAAATCAATAAGATCTAGTTTCTGTGAGAGAACATGTCTCAAAACATAAGGTAAAGTGTGACTGAGAAAGACATTTGACATTAAGATCTGGCCTCAGCCAGGCAGTGGTGGCTTATGTCTTTAATCCCAGGACTAAGAGGCCAAGGCAGGCTGATCTCTGAGTTCAAAGCAAGCCTGGTCTACAAAGTAAGTTTCAGGACAACAAAGACTACAGGGAGAAACCTTGTCTCAAAAAACAACAGTAAAACAAAAAGATCTGACCTCTGTGTGCATGCACGTACACACTCATGTGCACATGTACACACAAATATGTAGACAAGCAGACATAATTTCAATCAACCATTCATTCTGGCTTTTAAGGAACGGAATCCTATTGGATATTCAATTAGCCAAGAAATTCCAATCATGAGGAAGCATCTTTCAAGTAGTTTCTCTTGTTCACTGAGGATATGAGCACACCCCATTCTGCACATGCCAGGGACCACCCTGACAGTCCATTCCACCTACACAGCCAATGGCTCAATGTTTGACTTCTACTTGGCAAGGTTGAAATGTGCATACTTTCAAAACACAAATGCAGAATGCAATTGTTCTCTTGAAGAGTTAATAAGGCTCAGATAGCAACATCATTTCCCTCTTGTAGACTAGAAAGAATTCAGATGAGGAACGGAGGTGCTTCTCATTTCCCTGTTATTGAGCAGCACTAGCTTGAGCTTACAGTAGAGCGGAGGCTTGCTGGAGAAGAATGTACAGTCGCTAGCCAAATCTTAGGGCAGACTTCAGGGACCTGGTAGCTCTCACGATAGTTTCAGATGCTGCTAGTATAAGTTCAATGCTACATTAACCAACAACAACAACAAAAAAAAAAACAAAAAAACAAATCTTCTTTAAAAATAGTGTATTAGCATAGCATTCCAAATTAAGGTTCCTCCCCAAAAGTTATCTGAATGAAATAAAACAACTCTCATAAGACACCTTGACTGTGCTTGCTGCCCTACATAGCAAATATAATGTTTTGGCATTCCCAGCTTCTCTCTCCACAGTCCCTCATACCTTGGCATCTTCAAGCAGGGTGACTTTGTTCTCCTTTGAAACCCATTTGAAGCTCAGACCCTAGTGCATGAATGACAGCCAGGACACATAATTCCAAATACAAACAGATTTTCTTTCTTGTAGTTGAAGAGCTTTGTCAGTGCTCCGAAGATGGTCAAGGTGGTTGGGGTGCTGGGTATTGGGTAGCTGTGCTTGCATTTTAATAGGCTGGCAATCTGAGTTTTCAGGATCTTTTGTAGAGTGCTGGGGTCATCCTAATAGGAACAGTAAGCCACTGTGGAGAAAAGTCTTCCAAAAGTCCGAAATCCCAACTGAATGCCAAAATTCACCATGAATGTTTTCTCTCAGTGTGGTAGTCTCTGCCCACCACCATTTCCCAATGGAGTTTCCCTGTGCCTGCTCTGAAATGACCAACAAAAGCACTTTGTTGGCATCTAGCTTGTGGCAGTTCTCTCTGGAAAGTTCCTCATGTGAATGTGTGGTTTGTGTGAGCCTTTGGAGACTGCTAACATAGGTGTAACACAGTCAGTTACAGAAACTGCTCAGTACTCTATGCTTTCAGCAGTGCTGGGAAAGAAGATGTGGTCCTATCTCTGGAGAGGCCAAGCTCTAACTCCCACACAGCAAATTTTCTTCTTAGCCACGTTTGGTGGTGAAGTACCTGAAGTACCATATCCCAACACCTGGGAGGTGGCAACAAGAGCCAGTCCTAGGATAATAGCGAGTTCCAGGCTAGTAGGGTAGACAACAAGAGACTGTGGGGGAGGGGGAAAAATGAAACAAAGCATAGAACCTTCTGTTTGTACAACCTGGAGATTTGAGAATTTTTTCCCAAACGAGGCAGGAACCCCAAGTTCTCTGGAGAAAAGAAATGGAATGACTGACGGTTGTAAATAAAAGCTTTACCATTCCCTGGTAGAACAGTACTTTTCCAATTCCTTTTCTTGAATCTTAGTCTTTAAAGTTTAAAGGTCACAGATACTCTTGATTACCTTTCAGAGCAGGAGCATGCTGTTGACAAAGGTACAAAACTGCAAAATGTCAGACCAAGAAGTCATTATTCATATTAGAGTACATATGTGATTTTAAGCCCATCAGTGCATGTATTTATATATAATAATATATAAGTATGATATAAGCATAAGTATAACCATATATATCACTCCTTTTTCTTTCTCTTTTTGTAAACTTCATATTTCTACGTCAAAGAATCGCTGAGCAGGGCTAACATCAGAGGACCCCAGGGCCTCCCCTGTAGTTAAAAATATGAAGTACACATGAAATATTTAAGGATATGAATTATCAAGATAGAGTACTTGGGGACAAGTTTATTATTATTATTATTCGTTTTGCTATATCTTTCCAATAGATGCAGAGCAGTCTTGAAGTAATACTTAATTTACCAATTACATCATTATTTTAATAATGACGTTTATGTGTCATGAACTGAGGTTTTTTTTTTCAAATTCACATTAAAATTGAGAGGCTTAATTTAACTTCTTGTAATTAGTCTTTTTAAAAATAAAATACTCAAATAAGCTTTATTTTACAATACCTAAGCAAATTAAATGTCTCAGCTTAGGGTCTTATGCTAGAAGAAATCTTTAAAAAATAAATAATTTTTTTCATTTGTGGTCACCGGAGAAAACAATCAAATCTCTGTGGGTTGTAGTTTTGAATCACCTACTTCCTACTTAACAGGTATACAGAAATGCATTTTGTGATCTGCATAATAACAACGGGAGGTTCACAGTTTGATATTTTGAGGCATTGTAGGTACAAAAATAACATGTCTTGTTTAACTCCATGTGGTGGTTAATCTGCAGTTCCATTTCAGCAGACCTTCGGTAAAAACCACCCACCTTTCGGTAACTGAGACAAGCGGAGCCCTTGGGTGGTCACGTAAATGTTGATCCCTCCTACAACACTTCCCAGCATTCCTTTGGACTTTGGTCTCCCGGTTTCAGTTTGGCTCCTCAGCAGCACCCCATGGGGGGACTTCAGCATGATTATGAAAAGAAAGGCTAAAGTGGGCACTATTTTTCATCCCCATTACAATCATCCGCCCGTGAATAGATACTTGATCTGACACCTTCTATTCTTATTGCAATCTTTGTCACAAGAATAAGTTTTTTTCTTTAAAAAAAAAAATGTTTCATCCAGGCTGTGAATGCCAGCAACAAGGCCTTTGACCTTTCCAATGTCCCCAAACCTGATTGGTCAGACATTTCTCTCTCTTCTTTCAACTGCGTTGAGAACTTAGGAGAAAGCTAGAATAGCCAGTCAATCAAAATGAATCTATAAAAGGTAAAAGCAGAAGAGTTTACAGTCTCTCATAGATAGCACTAGCCACTGAGATTCCCATATCTTGTTCTTAGGACAAAAAAGTGGCAAAGAAGCAGAAAAAGGCACAACGTGAATCCATTCTTATGACAACAATTGTACAAGAAAGAAAATTGGTACAGATAGCCAATTTCTCCTCTGATCTGAAACATGGAACTTTGCAGCACCTGGAACTACAGCCCCAGTTACTCTCAGGGAACTGCAACAATTCTTTTCCAATTAATGAGTTAACTCAAATAGACCCCAGGGTGGGAGAGCACCAGCCACAGGCGAACCATAATCCACAATCGATTGATTTCTACTCATTGCCTACAAATGCATTTCTCCCGATAGGAAGAATTCACACCCACTGTACCAAATCTACCAATAATAAACTGCTTCTGATATGTTAAATAGATCATTTTTATAATCTCAAAAAGTAAGTGAGAATAAAACATTTGACTATAAAAATATCACTGGGGTGGAATCAGTTTACATTTTTATTAACTGGCCTAAATTGTTAGTGATCATGAAACAGGGTAGAATGAATTAGCATTTGATTGACTGGTGTAATTGGTACCATGTTGGTCAGTCATGATGACTCAGGTTCTGATAGATAAGGAGGGCTAGGTGGTACACATAGATACTCTAATAGAACAAAAGGATCATCAACTCTAGACTGAATACAGTAGAGTATACCTGCAATCCAAGTACTTGAAATAGGGGAAGTGGAGGCTATCTCTAAGGCTATCCTGGGCTATAGAATAAGATACTCTCTATAAATAAATAAATAAATAAATAAATAAATAAATAAATAAATAAAACAAATAAAGGAAAGTTTTAAATTTTATTTACTGTTTTTTTTTTTACACTCCAGATTTTGTTCCCCTCCCAGTCCACCCTCCAACTGTTCCGCATCCCATACCTCCTCGCTGCCCCCTGTCTCCATAAGGATGTCCCCACTCTGCTACCACCTCCACCCTACACCCTACCCCACCAGACCACTAAACTCCCTGGGGCCTCCAGTCTCTCGAAGGTTAGGTACATCTTCTCTGACTGAACCCAGATCAGGCAGTCCTCTGCTGTATATGTGTTGGGACTTCATATCAGCTGGTGTATGCTGCCTGGTTGGTGGTCCAGTGTCTGAGAGATCTTGGGGCTCCAGGACCTATTATGACTGCCCTCCGAAAAACCCAATAAGCAGCTGAAAGAGTCAGATGCAGATATTTGCACCCAACCAATGAACAGAAGCTGCTGCCTCTTGAGGTTGAATTAGGGAAAAGCTGGAAGAAGCTGAGGAGGAGGGCAACCCTGTAGGAGGACCAGCCGTCTCAATTGACCTGGACCCCCGAGATAAAGGAAACTCTTATCTTGCTTTTTAAAATACACTTCTGTTTCAAAGATACACAGAATTTTAATTTTTAAAAATCAAACTAAACTGAGGTTTTAAGCAAACTTGCTAAGTGTTTTTGCATGCTGGGCTACTACATTCATTCTGTTCATTTAGTGTGTTCAGTAGTTTAGGATGAATTAGTCAATGGGTACTCTGTGTAGCCAGTCACTCCTAGCTTCAATCTTTGTGAGTTTTCTCAAACTTTTAGGGCTGCTTTTTTTACTGTATATGTTTCTTTTATAAAAGAACCTAATAGAAGTTTAGAGAGAGATGATTTATAAAGAGAATACCTTGCAGGCCTCTGGGATAGATTTGTTAGGGGAGAGATAAAGATGATTAACTCACCCAGAGCATTTAGTTAAGGCAAGAGATGACTGAATAGACTATGCAACCTGCCCCCTAAACAATATTTGGTTAGATATATTTACAGCAGGACCTATATTTGGTCCCTGGTCATCATTTAAATAAAATATGAAATATTCTTTTCACTTGTGGTAGACACTCTTAACTAGGAAAACTGAGCCAGCCAGAAGTACATACATGTGTCTGTCTGTGGTCCTTGTTCTAGGGATTTTGTTTTAATTTCTATGGGGAATGTTTTGTTCATAAATTTGCCTCAAAAATACTTCAGCATAAGTGCTTTAGGGAAGAGTGAAGAATAATTTACGGAAGATCAGAAGGAAGGCCAAAGCTATAGCTGTCATTGGACATACTAGAAACATGAGAACTCCTCTGCAGTTGGCAGAGGTCAGGTCAAAACGCCACAGATATTGTGTAATCACTAGGGATAGAGGGGTTATTTTCAAAGGCCATAACAAAATTAGTCATTTATTGTAGTTGACTGGTGTCACAGTTAATATCCTTTGGACATTATAATGTCTATGTCTAAAGAGATATTTCAGTCTGTCATTTCTTTTTTTTTGTTCCCACTTGGAAGACATATTCCCCTTTTAAGTGCCCCTTCCTGTTGCAGCTTTAATATCAAGTGTTAATTATTTTAGTATTTTAATATCAAGTGTTATTTATCCTTAACATAAGGAGTCTTACTGCTTACAGCTTTGCCTCGCTAAACGAAAGGATAGACTGGCTCAGGCTAGTTTTTCTTTTTTAAAGCAGTAGCAAAATTTCAAACCATCATTTAAGGAAACAGATGTGTATCATTTGTATAAACACAAATTCAAGTTTGGGGGTTTCCTTTAAATTAAAAGGAGAAAAATCAAGAGAAATAATCATCTTGCTGTGCCAAGAACAGGAGAATTCTAGAATCAAAAGCCCTACTGTGTGTTGTATGAGCCTCAGTAGGTATAGGATACTGACACAGCATGGTGTAAGGGTGTTTAGTTTTTGCAGGTGAAGACAATATCATTTCAGGTGCAACTGCCACTAGTAGATATGGGGTCCCCCAAAGCTAAAGTCAGATTAAATGTCATGCTCCCCAGATAATACCACAGAGTTTATATACACATGAGTGCACACAGCACACACACACACACACAAACACACACACACACACACACATACACCACACACCACACACACACACACACACACACACACACACACACACAACTCATATCTCTATTTGTCAGCTATGACTGGCTTCACACAAAAAAAGATCTAGAACACAGGAAGTCAAGTTGGCCACAGTAAGATAGTCCTGCTCTGATATGGGTTGTACAATCACATCCTCAGCTACCTGTGTGGTAAGACTTATGTATTTGGGGCTAGAATTTCAGCTTCATGGTGGTGGGAAAATATGGAGACTTGAGAAGGATTTGATGACTTTTAGCAACATGCAGTTTCCAATGTGCTCTTCCATATGTTCTTTAGGTTAGGCCAATTTTTTTTTTTCACTTTTAAGTTTAAAAATAACTCTGTTTTTGTCTCTACCTCAAATCTTAAGTAATTATCCTCTATAAAATTATATAACTTCCAAATTTTCCATAACACTCAGAGACCAAGTCAGCCCTTCACACAGGATTTAGACAAAGTACATGGGGCCTTGAGGCATTCTCCAGAGGTCACCGGTGAGTTCATTCAATGGGGATCCTTAAAAGCTTCCCGTTCTTGTTCTGTTAAAGTGAGGCCCTAGGACAGACAGACTGCTTGGCGATACCTGTATGCTGCTTTCCTTCCTGTTGCATCTGCATTCGATTTCCACACGACACTGAAAAGAAAGTTCAACACACTTGAAAGTGTGTGGAAAACACTAGCATTTTGAGCCTTCTGTCTTCCTTTAAGGTGTTCAAACTAGCCTTGCTCTTTTACATGATTTGTCAGGAGAGACAAGATACCCTTTGCAACCTCAAGATAGGAAATGAGAAAAAAAAATACATTTATTCACCTAGGTACACCCTACTTAGCATAAGAAATAAGAAGAGTCTGGAATTTAATGTCAGATTATAATGCTAATCTGACAGTAAGACTCGTGCAGTGTGCTTACATACCTCTGTGTTTCTATCCCAGCATTTCTACCCCAGTTTGACAAAGGAACATTCAAAAGAATATCCTTTGTTGTAACTGAATTATGCCCCCCCCCATGTTCCAATTTTGGAGCCCTCACCCCACTTACTATATTTAGAGACTTTTACAGAGTTAGTTAACATCGGATGAAGTTTACATGGCTCCTCCTTTATTTTTGTCATGCTGATAAAGAAAGGGCATCCATGGCACCAGGGATGGACTTTTACCTGAGACCTATAGGAATATGTCTTTTGGCAAGTCAGGCAGAGGCCTTGTTAGAGACCAATGCTGTCACCACTTTAAACTCTGCGATCTCCGACCAAACGTGGTTTTGTAGTTTAAGATATCTGGTCCTAGCGCTTTGCTGCAACCCCCCATACAAGCTTAGGCAGAATTCATGATGCAGGGAGAAACTAACACAACAAATCTAACTTAATTCAATTTCCTAAGCATCAGGGATGTGCTCCAAGCAATACTTGCCTCTTTGATCAACACACATGAAGAACTACGCATGTTAGGAAGGAGCAGAGATTAAATGTTGCACGATTCTCTTCTCAAACTTGTGGAGCTCTGGAGGCTGCACGAAGTCAAAAGTAAAATGTATGAAAAAATCCTTCAAACTTTAAAATGGCCATGGACACACACACACACACAATTATACACACACGCACATGCATGCACGCACACACACACAAACACATACACACACACACACACACACACACACGTGCACGCATGCACACAGCATGGCCGTTAGTTTTTGTGATACAAACTAAAAATGTTCAGAGAAAGAAGAACCCAGCAAGACAAGTTAATTGTCACACAGTGTTCCTTGTATAGAGCCACAGAAAATACTTTAGATCACTTGGGGTCATGTAGACTCTTTATTTCCTATTTACCTCTACAATCAATGTCAACCAAGTCTGCTAAATAATTAACAAGTGGAAACCTGATTATAGAAGCCTGCAATACCAGCAACTTGGGACACTGAGGCAGGAAGCTCACAAGCTCAATGCCTACCTGGGCAACATAGGGAGTTTCAGACTAGACTAGGCAAGTTGCTGGAATTATATAAAAATAAAATAAAAATTGTAAAAAGCTGGTTGCCCATGATCAGCTGTAGACAGAGTACCTTCCATGCATGAGACACCCTAGGATCAGTCCAGTACTACATACGGTCAGCATACCATAGTATCATCTCCTCAATTTCCTTTTGGCTTTTGACCAACTTTACTACAAAGTTCCACATGTTAGCATTCATACGGATGGTTGGAGCATGGCAGATTACAGTGGAGTTCTGACTTTCAGGATTCTGATCAGCAAAATGGGAAGCACTCCGTGTCTTATTCATGAGATCTCTCTGGCCACACTCAGTGAAAACTCCAGTGAGCAATAGAATTGGAGTACCTGGTTTCTCAGGTAAGACTGGACTGTCCAAGCTATGAAGGGAACAGCCTGCATGTTGTCATCACTAGCAGACTGATTACTGAGAGTATCAGCATGAATCCTTTACCAGGCAGTCACAAAAGAGCTAATGAAGCCACAGTTTGAAGAGTTCCAAGTCTGAAATTGGACTTTCTCTCTTGAGTTCTAGCCTTCTCTGTGTCTGGGTGTGAACTCATTCGATGCTCATGAGGATTAAATGAGTGAATGCTTATGCCACAGATAAACAATTTCTGGCATGTGATATACTCAGTAAATATTGGGTTACTGCTATTAGGAAAGATAAGCTCTGTATACATGCACATACTGATCCCAATGACACCATAAGCCAAGTTTCATAGTGATAAAACTTATTGTGTAAACATCTGGATGATGTAGAAAATTACAAAACCTCCAGAAATTTTAACAATGTGCCCACAAAATTTGATGTACTGAAGGAAAGCATGCAATACAAATGGCAAAAATGTTTTCCCAGATTAGAGATGTAACTAAGTGATAGACCACTTACTTAGCATGAGCAAGGTCATGCACTCCATTCATAATCCTGAAAATACATAAAGCCTTGTGTATAAGAAAGCAGGAGAGAACAGATTGCTCTTGACAAAAGAAGGTATACTGAGAACTGTTTGTAAAAGAAGAGTACTATGGGAATCAAGTGTCAGGACTGAAGTGTTGAGACACTATGACTAATTCTGAGAGGTGAAATTCAAGAATGGGCTAGAGCCTGGCCACTAGAACATGCGGTTGACCTACAGCATGATGTACAGCCATTTAATAGTGGCACTCATTCAGTACTAGAAGAAAGAGAGAAGTGAAGTGCTAGAGCACAGTCACATAGCACAGCCCACCTCCCAGACTTGGTGGTGTACACATTTAATCCCAGCACTCAAGAGGCAGAGGGCAGAGGCAAGCAGATTTAGGCTTCCGGGCCAGCCAAGATAACACAGTGAACCCTTGTTAAAAGAACACAAAAACAAACAAACAAACAAAGCCCATCCAAAGAAGCAGTGAAACAAGTGAACCATATTGTATCTCAGAAGACATTGATCCCTATTAAGTTATACAAAAAACACATATACTGTTAAAAGAAAATATAAAATAATAGACTCAATTAACTTGGGACAAGCTAAGAGAGGATGAAAAGAGGGGAGACTTGATCAGTGGGGAAGAATCTCTGCTGTGACCAAGTTAGAGATAAAAGATGGTGTGATCAATGCTGCACACTGCAGAAGGGTGAAAAGTGCAAGGTGTGAATCAAAGATAATGACTGCTGGCAGATACCTCCAGTCTACTCTAAACAAATAAGAAAAGTAAGTGATTGCATATATCACTGCACAGTCAGGAGAAAGAGGCTGGCCATTTTACAAGGCACTAGACCACAGGCACTGTTCATCATCTTCCCATGTGTTATTCCCCTTCACAAAGAGTATTTTGTAGCCTAGGCTAGCATCCAATTTGATGTGTAGCTAAGGATAACCTTGAACTTCTAATCATCTTGCCTCTACTTCTCAGTGTTGGGATTTGAGAAAACAAGGCTAGACTTGATAGAGATTATATATACTCTCTATTACACCCCAAACCTGAGCCTATATTTGACTCGTGACACTTGGGGTATTATGTAGGAAAAAGGTCATAAAAAATAGAGAAAACCAACAGATTCACGTGGTCCCCTGAGTCTCCCCAGATCTGTCTATTAGAAACAATATGGTTTTGGAAAGCAGAGGAGATGGAGGGCTCCATGGAAGGGAATTCCATACCCAAGCAAGATGGCATATTTTAGAAAGGTGATGTTGGAAAGTGTAACAAGGTAGTGCTTAACCAGACCCTCAGGGATAAGCAAGCCTATACGAATGTCCATAGTCAGAAGCCACAGACAGTTAAAACCGGATGACCCTGGGAGGAGGCATTATGAGAACTGAAGATGATGCCAACAGTACAATGTACTACAGATGTTAAGCCTGACTCAGGGAAAATAAACCCACTTGGGCTTGGTAATTCCGTTTGTAACATTCAGCACAGTGGAATACAGCCCAGGAAGATGAAGTAGAAGAAGTGGATGGGGAAATGGAAAACATCTAGTTTAAAGATTATTCAAAGCATGACAAACTACACAAAGGTAGCTGTGACAGAACACATTCTATGGCGAGACACGATGGGCAAACACAGAATCATGCCCCTCAGGGGATCTGGCAAAGAAAAAGAGTAGGAATCTTTGGCAGAGTTAAAAAGAAACCTTCTCTCACTCAGAATTTAAAACAGAATCCCAGAGTTGACTCTACTCAGCATTTATAGATCACTCTACCTCCACTTATGGGATCCACAGTGATGCTCAAAATATAGAAGATCCCTTCTCCTTGAAATGTAATATTTTGAGTGACAAAATTTTGTTGTATCTAAAATAGAACTGACTCTGCTTTTCTTTTTTTGTATCTAAAGAATAGATGATAGATAGATAGATAGATAGTGCATAGATACACAGATTCATAAATAGATACACAGATTGATGATAGTTTTACTCACATTTAGAGAGAAGGAGCCCCTTTCTCCATCACCATTGGTGACATGGAAAAAATAGGAGTTAAAATTAGCACCCTCAACTTTCTTCTTTTTGTCTGCTTAGTGTTATAGCACACTCTTTCTTCTCTTCCAAAATCATTTATGTAAGCACCCGGTATATGCTTAGCATTTCTCCTTATTAAGTTATTTAATGCAGTGGAGAAATACAAAGTGATAGAATAATAAACATTTCTGCTTTAAAGGAAAGTATCTAATAATAGACACAATTAACTTCAGGCATGGCTTTGCTAATGAAAACTAAGTGTGATAACCTTGACTATCAATTTCAATCTTGTCAATGAAAAGGAAAGCCCAAAAGAACCATACTGTTGGTTATCCTTTTAATAACACCACCCCAGAACTCAGATACCCATACCTAAAGCAAGGTCACCCTACAGTGAATGGGACCCTATGCCTTGCCTGTTTGTAGAGACCCGTCACTATTGAAAACTACAATTTTAAAGATACATATTATAAAACTTATGAATTCATATAAGGCATACTTTTATATGTCTAGATGATTTCTAATCTCACTTTCCAGGAAAAAAAAATGTGGCAATGCCAGGGCTCTGAAACTTACTTGTGTTAAACAGTGTTAATCTTGATACTTATTTTTTGCAGTTCCCTGCCACCACTTATTCAGTGTTTCACTGATGCTCATGAACTTTGTCATCCATCCTGCACATGATACCCTGGCTTCCAGTGATACTCTTGGAGGTTATTTGCCTTCTGGGCCTCACCACAGATGCAATCCTACCTGTGCACACAAAAGACATGACTGTTGATCTAGTTCCTGCTCATACGAAATTCTCCTCTTCTAAATCTGATAACTAAGAGCAGCATGGCATCTCTCCATGTCTTCCGTTGATTGTCTTGTGTAGTAATTGCTGGTTTCTTAGAATGTGATGTCTCTCTGAAAATCTTGTGGGGAGAAAGTTGAAAGCATTAACCCTCCTCCACAGCTGCAGATCTGCATGGGTGCCCTCAACATTGTTGCATCCCTTAGTGACATAGCAGCCAGCAAACAGAGCTGAAGGACTTTTGGAAATGGGTCCAGAAAGTCTTGAAAGGAGATAGGTGGACAGCTATAGAGGGAGGCCTGTCACCCTCTGCTCATGTCTGTATTGCCCAATCTTGCAACCATGGATTCTGTGTCAACGACAAGCCACAAATAGCTCAAGGCCACTTTGGAGTAAAGATCTTTCCTATAACCCATATACCTGAAAGTAGCCTTCAGTAAGCCAATCAGCTACATGTCCATAATCTAGTCACCTGTGATCCTAGAGTACTGCTGATCGGCCTAGTCAACCAGACTGAAGGGGTCAAAAGCACTCAGGCTTCAGGGGATGTGCTCCAGATTGGATAAATGTTTGTGTGAGATGCCTGTACCTGAAAATAGTGTAAAATGATCGAAATTTAGGCTTGAGTGGTATCTTGCTTGCCTGGGTCTAAAAGCCTGGGATTCTAAAAGAGATTTAAAAATACTATAGAAGTAAACTCCCAGTAGACTCTTAATAAACGCAATCGTGCCAGAATGCCTCCCTAAAGCTCCATTCACTAACTCATCCTAAGGAGCTGTTGAGAAACCAAGATACCCTGGCTTAGCTTTGGAGAGAAAATATCTCATATCTTCAAGTAGAAGTTCTAGCATATTAAGAACAATGGCTCAGTGGTTAAGGGTATTGGCTGCTCTTCTAGAAGACACTGGTTCAAGCCTCAGCACCTACAGGGCAACCAGTGTGGGAGAACGTAACCCGGCTTTACATTCAGAATTCCTTCTTGGTTTAAGCGACCACTTCTGGTGATACTAGAATAATAATATTTGTTGACTACCCCTGAACACAGATGCCAACACATCACTGTTTCTGAAGGGATGGAAGGAAAAGTGTCCAGGTGTAAGAACCTGCATGTTAAAAGCCCTGAAAACCCTGGGAGCCCTGGGAGCCCTGGGAGCCCTGGGAGCCCGGACCTGACCTTTTAAGTGAATTTCCTATGTTCAAGCTTTTTGTAAGCCAACAAACAAGCAACATGAAAAAAAATCAGAAATAATCCTCACATATAAATCACAATAGTTACATAAAAAGGTGTAGACTGAGATATAAGTATGTGTGTAACCAGAAGGGGAAATAATAACCTTGGGTGGAGCAAAAGGCTGAGAATTTATATTTCCAAGCTTCTTGGGATGGTATCCTCAACATGCAGTGGAAACGGGGCCTTCGGGGACTTATGGGTAGAGGCCAAGTAGATGGCTTTACCAAGCTAGCCTCTGAAGAAAGCCTACTGGGCAGACATGATAAAATGTCTCCAGTTTGGGACAGACTTGTAACATGGAGAGGAGCTGTTAGCCAAGAAATGAGAATGGGCCACTCTTGTCCCTGTCAGAGCTAAGCCCTCAGGATGGAGCAGAAAGACCACTCACTGGTGACTCTGAATTGAGTCTCATGCTACTGACTACATATGCTCTTACTCTCTAATCAAGATCTCTTTACATTCCCTGCTTCTCATAGAAGGGCTTATGGGAAAACAGCAGAACCCAAGCCCAGAATATTTCATCAGCTGCTTTGTGCCAGACTGAATTTCTTCAGTTTATATTTAGAATACTTAGGTTGGCAAGAAACACCAAAAAACATACCCCAAAGTAGCTCTTGTATAAATTACAGTCCATCAGTGTCACACAAATCACCAAAACTTAGAAATCCTAAGAATTTTATTTATAAGCTATGTTTTTTTTTTTTAAATCAAAAATGAAAACACTGAGAAATACAGAAGGATTTTCATGGTTGTCATCTCCCCTCTATAAATTGACAGGCATGATTTCAGAAAGGCACATTTCCTTTATCTTCACTAATTAAAAAATTAAAATATGTTCATCTGTTTTCACTGTTGGCTTGATGACATCTCATTTCAAGAATTTTTTCCTATACGTGGAATTCAAAAGCACCTTTGTTTTCTAGCTACAAGTATCGCCTTTTGTGACATTATTTTTCATCACGCTCTGTGAAAGGGGAATATCATAGTCGCCCTTATTTATTGGCAAATAGTCTTATATTTCATTTATGCTCTCAAGTGTCGCATCAGCAATCTGTGTCAAACTGTAAAATTTGCCGCCACTCCCCAGAACAGCTTATGAAATCTGTCAGCTCTCTGTGTAATTTAAATGAACCTTAATTATAAATCAGTGTTTCATTATGAATAGAGGTGTTCAGCACTAATGCCTTCAGTGCTCAGTAAGCAATATGGCTCTCGTGAAAAAACACTATTTCTCACCAGCTCTTACTTCTAGGTGACCGCTCCTGTGCATAGGCACACACAGACATTTCCCTTGATCTGATGGTCAAATCCTAAGGAAATGATGCATGAGCTCCGGGTGTTTTACATTGCAAATCGGCAAGGACATTTCTTACTGGAAAAATGAAAACCTCCTGAGACTGTTGCTGACTGACACTATATTTTATCTGCACACTGAAACAACACACTTATCAAACGAAAGAGAAGAAGAAAAATTACAAGAGATTTGATCTCCTTTATGGCTTCTAATAGCAAAATACACTGTATGATTAATGAACCTGTCAGTTGTAATGGGAAGAATATGTAACAAGTAACTGTGTATTACTCGTTTGTGATTTTATCTCTTATAAATTCAGCCATGTGTAGTGTGATAAGATAAACTCTTTACAATTCTAAGGTAATGTTATAAAGTAAGCTGAAAAACCAGCCTGTTCTATTTTTGCCTCTGTGTCCATTGATAATGTGACTTTTAAGAACACATTTCCTCTGATCGATAATTACTCAATTAGCACTTATTAAGTTTAAATGTCAATAAATTTCATTACCAGGTGTTTGCAGGAGGGGAAAAAAAAATACCCTGGCACACTCCTGGTGCATGTGATATGTCTATAATGAAATGCATTTTTTAAATGTGTTCTTTGTTGGATTTATTAGTCCATATAATATTCATAGAATTCAAGCCTAGACATGCAACCACCATTACTCAGAAATGTATGCAAGGCTTAATGTTAGAGAACATAGGATACTGAAATCATCATTTTAATATTAAATATATTATAAAGACAGGAAAGGGAGAGGGCAGAGGAGGAAAGGAAGGAGGCCAAGCAGAAAGAAAGCAGCAAAGGAGGGTGGAAGCAGAGAGAAGCGAAATGCAGACAAGGGTAGAGATGAGAGGGAGGGCAAGCCTGTAAGGAGAGCTGGGAGAGAAGTAGACAATGATCGCCAAGTCCCCTCGCCTGCCTCTGTCCCTAATGTTCCTGATATGGGGCAAATATGTCTCCCTCATTATTTTTGTGGGAAAAATAATGTATCTCTGAGGCTTCCAATCATGATGTTGGTGTTCAGGACCTACGCACCAGGGTGATTTCCCCAAGACAGAAGTCTACTGGACTCTTGTATTAGTCTCGCTGGGCATTTGTCTTGAACTCTGCGAGTGACTGGAAATATCTCTTTATTTTGTTACCAGACATAGACATTGGCTGCAAAGAGAGCAGAGTCAAATTTAAACGTACCCCATACCAAACTAAGGAAATACAAAGAAGCAGGTGATGGTGGTAAATGCCTTTAATCCTGGCATTCAGGAGACAGAGACAGGTGAATCTCTCTGAGTTTGAGAAAAATTCCAGGACAGCTAGGGCAATAGTGAAAAACCCTGTCTTCAAAACAGAACAAAACAAAAACAAAGGAAAAAAAAAAAAAAGTGAGGAGAAAAAAGAGGAGGAGGAAGAGGAAGAGAGGACATGCACAGAGTTTTGTTCCAGGTTGCATGTTAATAACATTTCATGAATTGTCTCATTTACTATTTCTGTTAAGATTCTATATCATGTTTATTCACACTTGCACATGAAACACTGAGGCTCAGAGCAAACAGGTCACTCACTCGTGGTCTCAGAGCCAATGTTTTACAGTGATGCCGTCCAGACTTGAGCTGACTTGCAGGCACAATTAGCAAAACGAGATCCCAGAGAGCAATGGCTTCCACAAGGAGAGATGACAAGCCTGTGAGGAAAAGAAAGAGTGGACATTCCACTTTTCAAACAAGAGGATGGGCAGGGGCCACTGGGAAGGTGAATGTGCATAGGGGAGGGCACTGAGGTGATGTAGACTGACTCCACTTACCTTCCATTTGAAATATTGACTACACAAAGTTGCGGTGCATGCCCTGCCTTTTCCATAATGGGGACTCTGTTCTGTAGTTTTTCAAGGAGGTGGAATATTAGAAAAATATGTAAACATAAGGAAAATATATGAGTTATGTCCTGAAGGGGCTTATGTCTCTTGATGTTTTAGGCCAGGCCATTGCAAGGTCTAAACAAAGCTGGGGCTCTGCCTCGCTGAGAATGTATGTAACTCCTTTGGCTTTCATTTCCATAGATACAAGAAAGGAGATGAAAATGCCTGTCTCTAAGGGCTCAGTGAAGAAATTATTGCATCTAACAGAGAATATTCAATGTTACCACTCTGTGGGTTGAAACTAAGCATCTAAGTTCAGCTCAGCTGTTAATTTAAAATAAAATCTATGAAATAGAGAGTCATAAATGTATATCTATATGTTTAAATGTACAATTTATTCCTGTCCTATTTGAAGCATTCCAAGATGTGATTTGATATGTATAATACACTAATGAATAGATTGCCCCACAATCTTGAGAGAATTGCTTCAGATTGTATTTTTGCCAAGTACTTTGGAAAAGAGTCAATCAGTGGTGGAATGAGGAGAAACTTCTTGGAAGGGATGAGTGTGCACTGGTTTGGGTAGGGTGAGAACAAGAAGATTGAAAGGCAAGGCATTTGTTTTTGTTTTGAGGCTTCTTTTTATCCTGGTTAGTTGGTGACATGGTCTCCTGTGTTCATATTGCAATCTACTTCTCTGGGAGCTGGGGAGACCTGCATACATCTTCATTTACTCTTGGTTTATCTGTCCCTGGAAATCGGACTTGGGGCTTCATGTGTCCTGGTTGAGCACAATCCCAACCAGCCTCTAGCCTCAAGATAGTTTCAACAGCCAAGATCAGACTGAATAGTAATGATTTTAATAGCAAACAATTTTAGCAGATAAAGAGTATCCAAGAGACTCATTAGTTCTTCCTACATGGCACCCCATGATCCCTATGAGTTTGTACCTGTGTAGGCTAAGACCATAACTTATGCTTGCCTGAAATCTTCCTCACAAAGTAACTATGTTTAGAGTCTTAGTTGTTGCCTAATGAGTAACACATGGGATACACGTGATATCTCCTTACCCTCAATTACTAAAGCAAAAATCAAGCCACAGTTGCACACAGACTCTCCTTTTATTAAACCCCAAATGTTTTCAATTTGAGGTTAAAATTCCCTTTAGGACAATAGTAGAGTCAAGTTTCTTTGGGAATATTTTCTAAACTACCACCATTCTTATACCCCATGACTGAAGAGTCCTTTTATGGCTTCATTTGCCCTCGCTTAATTTGTATATAAATGAACAAACTAAGTGTCTTAACTATCCACTAAGAAAAATAGTTTTCCATTAATTACCAAATATATGATTTGAATAAAACACATTCTTTAAAAGTACCAGTAAGTTTTACTATCTCGTGGTATCTAAGCAGTTATACTTTTTATTTTCATCAATTAGCTATGTTTTGAGAATTTCTTACTTTTCCTCAGTTTTAAGAAAAAAGATAATAATAGTAGATTTGCAATTAGTTAACTCAATTTCTTAATTCCTCGAAAGGTAGACCATATGTACGTGCCTGCATACATGTATATGCAAATTCACTGAAACTTTCTTCTCAATAATGTTGATTAACCATAATACCCAAGAACTGTTTATAATTATCATCTCGGTGTGTTATTTAAACTTGGATCAAGAAAATTGCAAAAATCATCAGTTAGTTCTTTTGCATATGAGGAAAAAATGTATCCGATGGTATAAACAACACAAACAATTGGCTATCCATTTCTCTAAACAGACTGACTTATCAAAATTAAATAGCACAAATAAGTTGGAGCTTCTTCTCACATACTTCCAAGATTGTTACACCAAGACGTGGCTAACAAGTTCTTCACAGTCTGCTTGGAGTGACACCCTCAGACAAAGGAGTGAGCACTTTTTAAGCTTTTTGAAACAACATACACAGTCTTTTTTTTTTTTTTTCCTTATCAAAATCCTAGAGACAGACAAAAATGTCCACATGATGACTGATTATTTTGTTTGCTTCTATCTTAGTATATAAAGTCCTCATTAAAGAAAAGAAATAATTAGGGGCTCATCTTAGTCTGATTTGTATTGCTATAATAGAATCTCAAAGACTGAAGGGCTTCTAATAAAGAAATACATGTGGGGTTCAATCTTCTGGAGGCTGTAAAGTCGAAGAGCCCTGCATGACATCTCTGAGGGTCCTCCTGTTATAGAAACCTAAGGTGGATGACAGAGATGCCTAGAGATGGCAGAGCAAGAAAGGACCAAACTCACCTATGTGACAAATTATCAACTGGCACAGCCCCAACATAATGACACTAATCCATATGGGGACAAAGGACTCACCACAAAATTGCCTCTCATAGACACTACCTTTCCAAGAAAGCTCATTCATTTTCTACACATTAACTCTGAGAAAAACTCAAACCACAGTAAAATTAGGTCTCTGATTATATTGTTACTACTACAAAGTGTTGCTAGACTTTGCCAACATTAACTCTCTTTTCAACTGCACCAGAGGATTTAAGAATTATGGAAGAGGTTTCTTCTCTTTTCCTAGCTTTGAATTTCCTTTGTTTTCTGAAATGTGAGTTACATTTTCACATTTACATGTGAAAATGTTATAGTTACATTCTATAATTGTTATGGGTATACTCAGGACAAGAATTATTCTTTTCCTGACATTTTTCATCCTATGTATTCTACCAAGCCTTTTCTATCCTGATAGGATACAATTAGCCTGATGCAAGGGCTATGTTTTACTTAATTTTGATACCATTTTTAACATTTATATTAGAGTAACACCTAGGACCTGTCATGTCCTAAGCAAGCACTGTACCACTGATTTGCTCCCCCAACCATCTGATTAATTTTCAGTGATTTCCTGGTGGTATGCGTCTAATAAGTCTTGAATAAATGAGTATGAGTACATGAATTAGGAAACCACATGAAGTCTGGCGGAAGATCAGATTTAGTGATGTTTTGCACTCAATAGCAGAAGACCCAGAATACTACAAATATATACCAGATGTCAATACCACTGTCCCTTCAGACATGGACTGCTGTCTGCTCTGCTTGACATGTGGGACTTTGCATGCATCACTTCATTCAAGGCAAGTATATCATTAAGTTCACTGAAGTCAGGAGTTCAGCTAGAAGCCAGGTATATTGACTCTTTTTCTGCAGGTATAAAGTAACCACAACAAAGCAGCTAGAAAACAATGGATCCCAAAATGTGGTTCATTTACACATTCACTACTCAATTATTAAAAACAAAGACATGAAATTTCCAGGCAAAAGGATGGAATTACAAAATATCATCCTGAGTAAGGTAACCCAGACTTAGAAGAATATACATGATATGTACTCATCTATAAGTGGATATTAACCATAAAAGTACGGGACTGAATATACTACAATCCAAAGACCCAAAGAAGCTGAGTAACAGGGAGGTCCCAAGGGAGGATGTTCAAATCTCACTCAGAAGGTGATATAAAATAGACATTGGAAGTGGATAGAGAGAGGGAACTCTGTGAGAGAGGGGATGGGGAGGAGCGAGGAGTAAGGAGGGGGTTTAGAGAGAGAGCAGAAATTGGTGGGGGCCATCTATGAGATAAGCCTGTGACCTTGGACAAGGGAAGCTCCTGGGAATCTATGGGGGTGACCCTAGCTGAGACTCCTAGCAGCTGGGGATATGGAGACTGAAGAGGCCACCTCGTGTAGCCAAGTGGGACTTCCAGCAGAGGAAGAGGGACACTAAGTCATGGAAAAAACTTCACCCCAAAATTTGTCCTGCCTACAAGATGTTCAAGAATAAAGACGGAGACTGAGTCAATGGGCAACCAATGACTGACCCAACTTGAGACCCATCTCATGGGAGAGAGCCAACCCCTGACACTATTGATAGTCAGCTTTGCTTTCAAACAGGAGCCTAGCATTACTCTCTCCTGATAGGCTTCATCCAGCAGCAGAAGAAAACAGATGCAAAGACCCATAGCCAAACATCAGACAGAGCTCGGGGAAGACTCGTGGAAGAGTCTGGGAAAGAACTGAGGGAGCCTGAAAAGTCAAGGACACCTTAAAAAGACTTGCAGAGTCAACTAACCTGGACCTATGTGGGTTTAAAGAGAATAAATCATCAACCAAAAAGCATGCATGGGCTGGACCTAGGTACCTTACATTAGGAACCTTGCCATTGGTCTTCATGTGGATATCCTAGCAATTAGAGCAAGGGCTATCTTGACTCTTTGGTCTGCGTTTGGATTCCCTTTCTCTTGTGGGGTTGCCCTGTCTGGCCTCTCCCACAGAGGCTTAGTCCTGCTGTCCTGCTGTGACTTGATGTGCTAGGTCTGGTTGCTATGGAGTGCTTCCTGTTCTCTGAGGAGAAGGGGAGGAGGTGATGGAGGATGGAGGGAGTGGCATCTGAGGGTGGGACAGGAAGGGGAAGAGGGAGGGGGATGCAATGAGGAGGTAAACTAAATGAATAAATAAATAAATAATGAATGAATGAATAAATAAATAAAATTTTAAAAAAGAATAAAGGCCTAAGGGTAAAGAAATGTCTCAGTATTAAAAGCACCCACTGCTCCTTTACATAGTTGCCATTGCCAGTATTAACATTTTGGCTCACAACTATTTTAAGTCTACTTCCGGGGCATCCAATACCCTTTTCTAGCATCTGAGAACACCAGCCGTAGATATGTACACAGACATATGTGAAAGCAGAACACTGATAGACATAAAATGATTCTTTAAATTAAAAATAGAAAATGGGAAAGGTAGACCTAAGACTCTCATAGGAATTACAACACCAAAAGGTAGGACAGGAAACAACTGTCCAAACAACCAAGCTCTCTACCATCTACTCCCAGACCTTTCTTGCAAGAGTCATATTGTTTCTCATTCTTTAGTAACTACTTTTATTGTTTTAGGCTGCCCATAATGCCATAATGGTGTGGTGTGTGTGCGTGCGTGCGTGCGTGTTAAGAGGGCAGGAAGAACACAATCTACTCTAGTATGCAATCCAAATCTTCCATCTCTACCTAAGTCTATCCAGAGTACTTCAACAGGTCTATTAAGTACCAGAGATAGTGATCTATCTGCAAAAATGAAAACTGATAGGGTAAGTAAAGACTGAGAAGATTAGAAACCAAGCCTATGCATGGACCTCTCAGATGGAAGGATAGACACTGGGCACAATTTCATAACATCTCTCTTTGACTAAGAAAGTCCTGGGCGGAATTGTGCTCCCCCCAAAAAATCTAGACATGAGGTTAGTGAGCTGCAGTTTTGAAAAAAGTATTAGCTACAGCAGGAATATTTTTACTAGACACTTTCCCAGGATTATTTTTTGTGTTTTGCAAGTAGTTACTTCCCACTTCAATTTTAATTTTGGTTATCTTCTTAACTTTGGTGACAGTTTGCCCAGACTCAGGCTCACTACCGTCTATTTTCAAAGGACACTTACTTTAAAGTTTTTAGGTCTGGAATATTTTCCATGTGGGAAACATAACTTTTTGACAATCATTTTCTTATATGTTCCACCTATGATTTCTTCACTTCTATTAACTTAATTTTCACTCCAATCATTCCCCCAGTTTTTTCTAAAGCACAAAGTATTCTACCATGTGCACAAGACGAACTTTTATCTAGTGTGCTATTTCACAAGGTAAGATTTGAAAAGCAAAATATATAAGGTATATTTTACATCAATTATTTTTAATAAACAAAAAGTGAACAGATTAATCCAAAAAGATTGGCATTGTATAATCTTTACATGCTGTAATTCACATACTAGTGGTACTTGAGGGTGTTGGCTATTGTTTTATATAATTACTCCTGTTGTGTGAATGTGCCCCAGAACATCCTTCTAATTAAGATTTTGACAACTCATTGCTTTGGTTGTTGAAGTGCTATTGAACAATGTCAAGTGGTTGATTCTTAGACTAAATTCTATCTAACATGAATAAAAATACCCAAAAGACACATGCATTTAAACTGAGCATCTAGTTCCCAAAACAATTCTAGCTCCTATTTACAATGATGAGAATAAAAGGCATTATCATAGAGAAAGGTGGTCTTATTCCAACTAATACATAAGTGGGGTGTTAAGTAGGGACAAGTTAATAATCACTAGATCGTATTTTCTCCTCTGAAATGTCTGGCCCTGGAACTGCATCATTGCAAATCCAACCAATGATATTTCAGAGTACTTTAGAGTCTTTAGCAGTCTTGTTTCATCTTAAAGTTATTGGAAAGGGTAATCCCTAATTGTATCAGCAGCTACACCATATGGAAATCAGCTGACATATGGCAGAGCAGGACCTTTAAAAATGGGATGCACACAGAGGTATCTTGCTGGGGGATTACCAGGAGGAGGGTCAGAATCCCAAATGCAACTGTGAACTGCCTGCTGCTGAACATGGCTCCTTTTGTCCATGTGATAGGTAAACATGCTTCCAAAAGTGACTCTATGGTACTGCAGATAGTGGAAAGATGAATCGGATACATTCATCTGATCATTGCATACATACAGGGCTTTGGATTCAGATTTTTTTTATATAAACAAGAAAACAGTCACAATGCAGATTTGAGTTTATGTAGATAAATTCAAATGAATAAATGCCTATCAACTTACCAATCTTGTTTGTCCTTTCTCTATAGGGAAATCTTACAGGGAAAATGACTGCAGAGGACAAATTGGACATATGCTTGCTGGATTAGAAATTGTACATGTTCAACTGAATGATGTAAATGGATGGCAGCTGGTATCTCACTGCTGGAGTGAGAGTCTCCAGATAGCAAGAGAAGCTGGAGTTATCCAGATGGTGATAGATTAAAATTGAGTATGTCAGTACTCATGCCTGTTAGCCTAATATGGATACAAATGGCCACATATAGATATATTTGTAGGTATATGTGTACACATAGATTCACATATCCACATGTATATCTTTGTCTGACAGCCAAGAGAACTGAGGAGCAATGGCACCAAAGAGTCAAGGAGCATGCCTAGAACTTGAGACCTGATCTCTAATACCATTCTGTAATAAGCAGAATTTCCCTAGAACTAAGTCAGAAAATAGACCAGCCTAGAGTATCTTGTAGTACAAGAAAGTGGAGTAGGTGGAAATAAGCAAATAAGTAAACAAGACCTTACCAGTGTTGGAGCCGTGACAAAAGGTTAGATAGTTGACTGAAAAGGCTCCCATTGACTAAACCTGGAGCTATCTGATCAACAAAATAAAGAGAGGAATACTGGAACATTGTACAACCATAAAATATTCATGTAACCATAGTAATGTTATTAATTAAATAAGGAGACAAAAGATATACTTTAAAAATAATTTGTGTAGATTCTCTCCTTAGTGTGACCACTACCACTTAGTATGTGGTCCACACCACTCCTTAGTGTGGGCCAAGCACAGATCCTTTTCAAAGTGTATATTCTGAAAAGGGGGAAATAGAAAAATGTTATAACAGGAAAACCTGCCAAACACTACAAAGGCCAAGACCAAGGCCAAGGTCAGCATCAACAGCAGTCAGCTATATTGATAGCCTGTGTAGTTTTTTAAAGTATGATTATTTGTTTTATTTTATGTATGCATGAGGATGCTTTCAGAGTACAGAGGACATCAGATCCTCTGCCACTGAAGTTCTAGGTACTTGTGAGACACCAGGTGTTGGTGCTGGAAGCCTCACACAAATCGTTTGCAGGGGCCACCTGTCTTTCTCCATAAACTGAACTCTTGATGCAACAAGGAGAGGGTTGCAAACCAAGAGGAGGAGGTTAAAGGAGGGGAATTAAAGTTTCATAAAATAAGCAAGGGTGGAGACCAAAATACACAGACTGTGTACAGTAGTCAATAATATCGCACATGGAAAATTTACTAAAAGACTAGATATTAAGAGCCCAAATGCATATGCAAATAACTACAGATAATGGACAGGACAATGTCTTTACAGGTAGTACCGATTTTTCTGTGTATGCAGATAAACATATCGATGGAAGTATGCGGACATCTTCAATATTTTACATAATCAAAACCAAATAAAAAGCTCGACATGGTGGCACATAACTTTAATCTTGCAACTCAGGGGACAGAGGCAGGCAGATCTCTGCAAATTCAAGGCCAACCTAATCTATGCAGCTAGTTCCAGGCTATCCAAGGCTACATCTCTGTCTCAAAAACAAAACAAGCAAACAAAATTAAAAAAACCAAAAGCTGAAAGTTTTGCTTATTTTTTCTGTAATCTTCAAGAAAGTACATAAGCTCAGACTAATAACAGGGGAACCACTGATTGAATGCTTATCATGAGACATTTCTTCTAAACCCTTGGCCAATACTAATCCAAAGTGTTAAGTTCACTGAAAAAAAAAAGAAAGGCCAATAAAATGTCATATTCAAAAAAAAAAAATCTAAGAAAATATAACTAAATACATTTGATGTACCAGATAAGCAGTTGAAAGCAGATAAAACAATAGGCAAAAACTTGGAATCTCTGAATAATGAATTCAAAAATTTGAACATCTATCTGAACAATGAGTGGGCATATTTACTTGTCATTATTTTTCCATTAAACCATGAGAAATGAACAGTGCTGTTGTAAGCTGTTGGTAATGGGAAAGCTGAGTGTGGACCACAGGAGAGCTTGTTATCACCTTTATTCTTCTAGTAAATCTGATACTCCTTTAAAATAATGTGTATCAAAAACTGTTCGTGGACTTGTAAGTCAGTCGCAGGAACATGTTTAGCATGCACAAGGCCCTGGTTACATCTCTCGAACACACACAAAATGAATACAACATCTTTAGGTTAATCACTTGACAGGGATTTAATAAAAGCATGTGTGTATTGAGATTAGAGTTTGCTATGGTTTGACTGAAATATCTAAGATAGTGTCTTGTTTTGAATGCTTATTTCTAAATTTGTGGTGTCGTTTCAAGAAGCTGTGGTGCTTGTAGGTGATTCCCAGTGAAAGGCTTTGAAAGTTAAACCTCCCCTCCACGACTCCACCCCATTCCACAGATGCACTGTGCATCATTTTGCTTAGAGGATCTGCAATGCTGTCCATACGGCCTCTCCATCATACAGACTGAAACTTCTGAATCTGTGAATCAAAATAAGCCATTCCCACATTTAGTCATCTATGTCATGTATTTGGTCACTAACACATAGTAGGACTCTGTAATACCTGTTTTATATTTGAGGTAGAATTTCTACACATCCTACTCACTGAAAGAGAATAACAGTATGCTTAAAATGGACAAAATGTGGCCTCCAGTCCATTGAGAACCACTCTTGGGTTTCAAAACTTTGGTTCACAAACATTATATGTTTATTGCTAGTGATCTACCCACAAGAAGAAAGATAGCTACTTTTGAGTTTCCTGTTTCATTGAGAGCAGCCAGCTTTTATCTCCCCAAAATGGGTTTGGTTGTAAATGAGTTGTATATGTGTTGGAGTCTTGTGTGGAGCACCATTCTAATGGCCCATTCTCTGCTGATCAGTGAGTGCAAGATTTCTAGCCAAGATCCATCTTTGGTGCTCATTGCTTATCGCATGTAGTCCACTGAAGTTCAGTGGAAGAACATCACTGGCCCAGATTCATACCTTCAAATCTCAGGCTTTACAGCTCTACAGAATCACTTTCCCAGTGTTCCTCTCAGTCTGGACTGGGGCAGAATAGCATGGCAGGCAAGCCCTCATCATCTGCAAGGAGACTCAAAATGCTTTTACCAGTCAGACCTGAACATCAGTCAGTTCTTCACCTTTGGATACAACCAACAAGGAACTGAAGATATACAAAGTAAATAAAAGCCATGCCTGAGAAGAATGTGTGCAGAGTTTCTTTGCCATTATTCCAAAAGATGATAGTGTTTGGCAAGAGTTTATACAACACTGACTTCGTAGAAACAATTTCAAGGGTACACAGGCATAGTGCATCTTCAATGCAAACACTATATTATTTTAAATATAGGGCTTGAGCATCTAGCACTTGGTACCCACATTTGGAGCCCTTGAACTAACACAGACATGGTAAAAAAAAAAGATGGGTTTTAACTCTCATGCACTCCTCCATGTATCCTGCCACAGAGTGTCCCGCGCTACGGTCTCGCCAGCAAGAACGACGCGGCACACATAGGATCCTTCTGCAGTAAAGCTTCAATGCATCTTGAGAGGGAGAGCATAAGCTTGCCACGAATGGAGACTCAGAACAATAGAATACTCGCCCTTTATATGGGTCACAGCGCTTGCCTGGGACATGGAGCTTCCCCATTGGCTCCCGCACACCAGGCCAGATGCCGCCACGAGAGAGGCTGAGACTCCGAGGTGGAAAATTACCTGGTGCATGCGCACTAGCCTGTTTACAACTTGTCCTCGGCCGAATGTAGGCGCCATCTTGTAATGGCGGATGTGGGTGCTCAGGCGGCTCCCAACATCTCCCCCTTTTTATTTCTGTAAGCAAAGTAGGACACTCTTAAGAAGGCGGAGACAGAGGTCAAATCCCCTGACCAAAAGGTTGGGCCTTGTACAGGAGAAGACCCCTAAGCTCATGCGCGCCCGAGGTTTTCCTGACCCGCCCAGTGCCGTTTTTTAGAGGGAGGGAAACTAGGGCACTCAACCCTCGTGCAGATGACATATCTCCCAAGGTGGCCCACAATGATGACCGCCTTGTGCGATGCTTTGCTCGACATCCCTCAAGAGCTGCTCAGACCAAACATTCTACCCAGTGCAATGAGACTAGACTCGCGGGTGTGCAAGAACTGTCTGGCTGGCGACCTACTGCTATTGTTTAAGCATGGACAGCCAAACACCGGCCGGGGCTCTTTGTTCTAAGGCAACAAGCGCCTGCGCAATGACCACCTTGTCTCTTTTAGTCTGGGCCCTGAGTTTGCAGATGAGCCATAGGAGGAACACCAACCCACAGCAAAGCACTGCTCCAAACAATCCCACCCCCACCCATTCCTTGAAATAAGAAATTGCCGAGGAAATCCGAGAAGAGAGGCCCTCGGGTCAAGGACAGGTCAAGACGGGTGGAGTTGATCTGAATAATTGCTGTCGGCAGTTCCCGCAGGGTGTCATCAAATTTAAGGGTCCAATTCTGTAACATATACTGTAAAAGACTTTTAGACAGGTTAGCTGCTTTTGTAAATCTATCATATTGTATGGAAGTAACACAGAGTCCTGGCAACTTTTGTTCACAGCCCAATTGCGCTAGCTGTCAAAGGACATCCAGTTGTTCTTGAATAAGATCAATGTGCTGGTTAACCAGCATTAGGCCCCTCTGGACTTGAGTATTGGCGGATACCTGTCTGTCTAGAGCTAAGGTGGCAGCTGCAGACAACTCATTAATGGTATTGGCGGTCTGCATCGTTTCAGAGAGCACAAGGGCCGAAGCAGTGACAGCCCCTGTAACCGCAGCTGCCACCACACCTATGATAATGGCAGAGATACCAAAGTCTCTTATCTGCCTGAATACGGTCTGATCTTCCGCAAAAGGACCTTGGCCAGTTAACATATCAAAGGTCCAATCTCTCTGTCCAGGGGTCGGTGCTGTAGCATTGGCTCTGGCTTGAGCTTGTGCAGCTTCATGCCATAAAGCCTTCCACTCCATATATTGGCCCATTGTAGGGAGCGCAGCCTTGGCCAGCATCTGCCAATCGGCGGGAGTCATGGACGCCCCGGCAAATCTCTCTAACATTACTATAGTAAAATTAGCATTTACCCCATACTTTCGGACCGCTTCAGCCAGGTCTTTAATTTGGCTGTACTCTACAGGGGCATGAACTCGTACTCCACCATCTGCCTCGAAAACTGGAAAAGCGGCTTGTACCTTTCTCTTAACCTTGTCAGAGAGAAAAGAAAAGGAGTTGGGACACATCTCATAAGGGGGAGGGGCGGAAGGCATGGTCCGCGTAGGGGCCAAAGGCGGCGGCAGCTTCATCTGCCCATTACAAGGCAGCCAATCTTCCTCATACCGCGCCGCTTCCTCTTCTAGCTCTGACTCCTCACTAGAGCTAAGGGGGTCAGTGTCTGAAGTTTCCAATGGAAGAGCCTCAAGGTCTTGAACTGGGTAGAGGCTCTCCCCCTTTCTTTTTGCTTTTTTCTTGGGTATGAGAATTGTTTTTCTGCCCACATTCCTGTCAGGGGGACAGTTTCCTATTTTATCTTTAATCTCTCCCTCGTCTTTCGACTTACCAGGAGGTCCATTTCCCTTGCTGAGATCTCTTTCATTTTGGGTACCCCTCCTCTCACTCCGTCCGGTTTCTGACATGGTGTCCTGGACCCTATCAGGGGTGATTTGCCCCTCCCTTACAGCATCTATATAGGCCCTACCTTGTTCGCCGCAATACAAAGACAGTAAAACCAAAATGAGGGCACTTAACACAATCAGCAAAACTTCAACAGCGTTAGACCAAAAAGGGGGCAACCCCAAATCAAGACCCAGGGTCAACATGCCTATCCGAACCTACCTCCCTGCAGTTCTGAATCCTCCCTGTTTCCAGGGGGTCTCCAAAGGTGCTTGATGATGACAAAGTTTCCCGGGTTTCGGCACCAGATGCCCCGCGCTACGTTCTCGCCAGCAAGAACGACGTGGCACACATAGGATCCTTCTGCAGTAAAGCTTCAATGCATCTTGAGAGGGAGAGCATAAGCTTGCCACGAATGGAGACTCAGAACAATAGAATACTCGCCCTTTATATGGGTCACAGCGCTTGCCTGGGACATGGAGCTTCCCCATTGGCTCCCGCACACCAGGCCAGATGCCGCCACGAGAGAGGCTGAGACTCTGAGGTGGAAAATTACCAGGTGCATGCGCACTAGCCTGTTTACAACTTGTCCTCGGCGAATGTAGGCGCCATCTTGTAATGGCGGATGTGGGTGCTCAGGCGGCTCCCAACAACAGAGCAAATCCTAAAACTTCTCAGGCACTTCAGTGAACCATTTCACTTGAACAAAAGTCTTTTTCAAAGACCCCCATTCCCAGTGGAAGGCTACATTCATTTTGAGAGTCAGTCCCACAGTCAATGGTAACATAGACTGCATAGTCTGTAAACATAGCATTCCCTCCATAGGCCATCTTATAAAGAGGAAGTCATAACTGCCTAGGAGGAGTACCACATTGAGATCAGGAGTGGCTTTCATACCTCCATAGCATCATCAAAAGTTGATAAATGGTGGACATCATTTTACAGAGTATTTGAGTGAAGCAAATCCTGGAGCATGTGTCTGTACCATTTCCTGGAGTTCTAGCAGTATCATTCTAGAAATGTAGTATAGATGGAGAAAAAAACAAAACAAAAAGAGCTAGGAGTTTAAATAATAAAGACTGGGTGCTGAGGCAAACTTATTAGCTAATAAAGCTAGAAGAACTATTTACCATAAATCTTCTGAGATATTCAATGGTCCATCATTACAGCTAGGTGCCATTAGACATTGACATAATAGACTATAAATAAAAAATTAAATGTCAGATATGCTATGCTCCATATCTCAGGTTATTTATAGATACTCAAATAAGATTTTATAGATTCTTGTATTGCTATGCTTCTTAATCCCAAGTTAAGCATGTGGTCATATTAAAACCACTCAATTACTGTGCTTCTACTCAACACAAACTTGCAGAAAATAAATTCTGTTGATGCCAGCTAGTGTTGCATGTTTACTTTCAATGTAACTAAATACTATGTAATAGTAAGGGCAATATTGTTTTAGATAGAGCTTCATTGCTATGAAGAGACACCATGACCAAGGAAACATTTCATTGGGAATGACTTACAGTTTCCAAGGTTTAGTTCATTATCATCATGGTGGGAAGCAGTGGCAGCAGCTAGGTAGACTTGGGGCTAGAGGAGCTAAAAATTCTACATCTTTATCTAATGGCAGCTAGGAGGAGACTCTCATTTGCACTGGGTGGAGACCTCAAAGTACATCCACATAGTGACACACTTCCTCTAATAAGGTTACACCTACCCCATTCAGGCCATACTTTCTAATTCCCATGGGCTAAGTATATGCAAACCACCACAACTACAGAATAAGAAATGCAAAGACACTGTTTTGTTTTGCAGACATGACCACACATGATGGACGGCAGAAACAGAAATTCTTGATCTCCAGTGTTTCTGACCCTGCCTTGCCTTTATCATATGTATGCATTATGTCCCTGGGAACTTTGAAGGCACATTTTATTTTCCGGTAATTCATTTTGTATTTTATTTGTTTGTTTATATGGGAGAAATGCATGTGGATACATGTGGAGGTCAGAGGTCAAGCTGGATGAATTTGTTTATTTCCTTCCGACCAAGTAGGTTCTGAAAACTGAAACCAGATCTCCAGGATTAACAGCAAACCTGGTGAGCCATCCTGGCAACCCCATGTTTAACTTTTGTATTGCCTGGAGAACACAGGGAAATGCCTGCTTTCAGAGCAGATGACATCAGCATCACAGAGGAGTAATTTATTGTCACTATATTCTTTAAGAATTTCTATAGAATATTTTTATTTTGCTCTCTGCTGTGGAGATGTGGCTCAGTAGTAGAATCCTTGCTTAGCATATGCCTAGCCTCCAAGAGAGCCTGTCTAGGGTACATTTCCTAAGCATGGGACATCAGAAGGATCTAGCTCTAATAATGCTTATCCATAGCCAAAACAAACAAACAAACAAACAAACAGTACTTATGACATTAGTGGACAAGCTAAATGCTGAAAAATAGCCTTTAGTTCTTGGAGTTAGCTTCTTCAGATTGTATTGGTTATAGGTGTGGCTGGATTTAATGGGGTACACACTCTACTGCATGTTTGTCACAGATCCTGTCTCAAATGTCTACTGACACAGCAGTGTACTTAGAATTAGTTCACTAGAGAAGACTTGCTGGTCTTGATATTTGCTCATTTTAAAATTATTTCTTATGTGTCTATTTTGCTAGCCACTTCATACAACTTTAGGAATACATTATAACTTTTATCAGATTAATTTTCTCAATATAAACAGTTATGAAGCATAATTAAACAATACTGTGTTGTGAGTTGGTTATTTATTTTTTGATATAGGTTCTTGCAATGTTGCCCAGGTTGAACTTAGTTCAAGTAATCCTCCTGCCTCAGAATCCCAACACTGTGCCTAGCTATCTAAATTTTAATTAACAAACTTTCCCAAATCATACCTTGAAGACCTAGCATCAAAGTCTAGCCACTTAACTTGTGGAATTTCTTTAGCATCAGTGCCTTGAGGGCTTTGTGCAAGACTACCCAACCAGATGGTTATGACAGATGCAGGCAGGTAGTGCCTCTAGAGAGCACCTGCTGAGGTCTCTCATTAATCAGAGGTGCATATAACTACAGGGAAACCTCCTTAATTTGCTGTGTCTCTGTGTATGATGGTGGAGCCCACAACTTTCCTGACAGAGGGAACAGAAGTATTCTGAAGTTCCTGCTTAGAGGAGCAATAAGCACAGGTAGTTCTGAAAAGCTAGAGAATGTAGCATGTGATCATATCAATTAATCTGTTTTGATCAGATTCTCACTTTACTCTTGTAATATACTATTTTCATAGTTCTGTATTAGTGTTATCATTGATACAGGATGCAGAGCAAAGAGAAATTCCAGAACATTCTGCCTGAATTGTAATCCTAACTCTGTCTGTAATTTCTGTCTCCCTCAGGTTGCCCAACATTCAAATAAAAAGGACAATGTAATCATAAAGTTCAATGAATAATAACCTAGGTAAAACTGTGGAACAAGAAGAGAAAATACTTTAAACTGTTTCTGCCATAAAAGATTTAATAAACTGTGTTACATAGTATCTGCGTTGTTGAGAAATATGAATGACTAATTATAGACGTGGAAACTGAGGATCACTTGACTGAAGGTAAGGCAGATCGGGGGTGAAGATATCCTTACCTGGGATGCTGGGCAGGTGCTAAGCACTGTGGAATCATGTTAAATAGTAGTTAGAATATTAGTGTTAATTCATTTCATATTATTAATATTTCCTTTGATATTGATTTTTATACAAATAAGCCAAATATTAGGAGATGGGGTAGTATCACTCTCTAATCAACAGAGAATGGATTTTTCCTGGTGTCTTATCAGTCAGACATTCAGCTACACCACCCTGTGCCAGAACCAGATGTTCTGAACATTTCACAAATTCCTTGACAAAGCTACAGGACAACTGAAGCTGCTGGCTGCAGCACCAGGCACAGTTGCTTCTGAAAATTTGCACTAAATCTTTCCTCAACCATTTTCATCCAAACCCAAGGGAAGCATTTCTTCTGGTGCCCTAATAGAGGGACTTTATAACCAGGACCATGTCACAATTGCTGTAAACACAATAGTTCGTAATGAAGTCTGCGGTGATTGGCGGAAATGTCACTTCATTGAATAATCGAGATGCTCAGGTCATTTTGTGATCCTGCTGGGAGGATTCCTCCTCTGTCAGCTCCTCCAGTATGCTAATATTAGGCTCAATAAAAGGCTTCTCTCACATGTTCATACAGTCTTGGTTTTGATAACTGTCATTAGAAACACAGGCTGAGCTGATACCATGAAGAAAGACGAAGTAGTGGTGTGGCAGTGGACCAATAACAGACACTAAAGCGACTGGCAGTTTGGCTACAGACCAGGTGGACCTGCAGAGTGCATAACTCTGATGGCTGAATGGCAGCTGCAATGCAGGAGGTGAGATCAGCCTTATCTTAGAGGACAGTGCTAGCAACACAGGAGAGGCAGTAGAGACAAGGGCAAGGACTGTAGCGGAAGGAACAGTGGCAATAACATGGGCACAAAGACTTGGAACCTTAGGTGAACTATAGCCCTAACCGGCGTCAGGAACTGCAGAATCCTATCTTCCGTACCCTGAACAAAAGCTGGAGCCATCACTGTAAGATTAAAGAATCTTCCCCATCCTCATCCCTATTCCACACCTAAGGCCTGAACCTCTCACTGATGTTCCCAGCAACCTGCCGCTGCTCATAACTAGCAAGCTGGAGGACACAAAGACCTCCAAAGAGTGTCTGTGGAAGAGCTTCTCACCTACCCACCATCTCTGTGCATGCAAAGTAACTGGACTTGCTAATTGCTAATAGAGTGGCTTGGGAAAGTCCACAGTTAACAGGCAGACTTGGTGCTCACAGGGCTCCCTCAACTATTGTGACAGAAACAGTAATAGAAAACAGAGCAAGCAGCCACAGGAGTCTACAAAGCACCTCTTTTTTCTGTAAGCCCTTTCTTATCAGTATGTACTCTTGAGCAAAGAGGACAGTTAGAGGCATCACATACAGAGACTTTGAAACATATTATTTAGATATTATAATCAAAGAAACTGCTATAAGCGTTTTTAAAAATGTCACATTGACTAATAGAACAGAAAGAAAAGCCCAGAAGTAATGTAAGATCATTCAAAAATTATAATAGAGCACCAAAATGGTAAAAAATAACAATACCAAAAAATGACAGTATAATTAGTTGACAGTTGAAGTATAGGGACACTTGAATTTTCCTGTTGGCTTCTTAAATGGCTATTTCTTTTTCATGAAGCATAGGTCAAAATGAGTAGGTGGAAGTCTGCTGTGTACATAAGCTGAGAAAATCATACCAATATTTTCTTGAAATTTTTGAATCTTCATGTCACCTTTTAAAATATTTACTTAGCACCACTTCCCTCCTGGTCAGTGGAAGCTTCCCTCATATAAAATGAAACATAGCTGCTTACAAGTTACTTATCTTCTGTCTGATATGTAATGAAGCCTCTAACCTAGGCCACCCAATAATAATAGAAAATCACTCGAGGGGAAAGATGCTTTTTAAAAACTATTCTAATGTATGTTTAGAAACTAAATACTTGAAAAATAAAAATAATGCATTCTCATAGTGTAATCTGTGCTAGATACTGGAAAACACACAGAACATTTTTGACCATAAGTAAAAATTCCAGTGGCATTTAGATTAAATAATTTACAGGAATAGAAAGATAAAAATGAAGCAGGTCTTAGTTGGGAAAACATAGATGCTCTGTGCTAAAAAACAAATCAAATATAAGTACTAATACAAAGTCAAATCCAAGAATGAGAATACAAAAAGGAAACCTCTTAAATGTCGCATAGAGGAGGCTGTAAGGTTTCTTCTCTTAGAGGGGGAAATAAAACAAATGTAAACCCAAAAAGCTTTCCCAAAACAAATTCATTTCAACAAATAGATCTAATGGAAACATTTTGCTTCGGCCAACAAACGTAAGCTAAGTTTATTAAGTAATAGTCCTCATGTGAAAAGAAACACACACGACTAGCTTGACCAAAATGCTCTCATTTTGGGGAGAAGGATTTTAGTCTGCCTGGGTTCCAATTTGGGTTCCTTTTATTTTGAAGGCAATAAATTAGCAGTTTTAGCAGAAATCACTTTGCTATTTTACGAAAACACTATCTTATAGATAATGCAAACCAATTAAAATGCATGCAAGACTTCTGGCATGATTAATTATGCATGCCTATATAAGTCAGTTAGCACCCTGAATTCTTAACTCAGCACCACCATCCTAGCTGCTTCAATTTGTCACAGTGAAAACTTGGGAGGAAACTACACACTAGATTGTTGGCCATGCAAATTTGAGCCAATGAAAAATGTCAAATATCAAAAATATTATAGTTTACTTGCTTTGATGGGTCTTATTGGTGGGACCATCTTTACAAGAAAAGCAGTATATTTGTGTATGTCTTTAGAAAGATTCACACCGGCAGAAGGATGGAGCATCTGGGACTCTTCCTTAAGAGGAATGAAGAAATCAAGACTGTTTATCAGACCGTAATTTTTTAATGATGAGAGTGGTTGGTATCTTTGGTTGTCATGCTATCTTAGACATATGTCAAATGACACCAAGTTGTCATTCCGATACTATCATGCTTATTTATTTAATATGAAAAAGGATGATTCTACTGGACAATATTCTTTCACAGAGAAATCCCATTGAAGTGAAGAACCCTTCTGTTTACCTTCGGAGTTTACCATCATTCTGCTTATCATAATGAAGTCAATGGGAGCTCTGTGCATCCAGGAAGAAAGCAGCCAGCAAAATCAAGCCCTAAATATTAGAAACCTGGAGAGAAGCCAAAGATGAACTGGCATGAAAATGGAATTACCATCTTGCCTTTACAGCTGGTCTCTTCAAATAGAATGGGAGACTTCCAGAAGATACATTGCACAAATTGTACCATTGGGCAAGCATAAGATGGGACTTATACAGCTGTCAGTCCACTGGTGGGCCAAGGGGACTAATTTTATCAACATTTTATGAAGTTAGTTAATGCATGGGAAAAATAAAGTACATTAAAGTTATCATGGAACCAAAAAAAAAAAAAAGCCACTTAAAATGCACATCTTGTGGAGAAAAGTGTAGGCTCAGTAAATTCAAAAGGAAATGGGCTAGAGAGACAATCTTAGCCACATTGCATCTCTAGGTTCCTCTAGCCCACCCACACCCTCCACAAATACTCGTTTTCTGAAGTGCAAGATTGTCTCAAGGTCTTATCTGCACTAGCTGCATTATCAAGACAGAGAGAGTACAATCAGATCTCTCCCCTTCATAATGTAGATGTTGTCTTTTTAAAGCTTGATTGTATTCTGAATAGGTCAGTCTGTGTGCCTGACATTTCTTCTCAGTTTCCTGTGACCTTTTAATAAGAATGACTTGGTTTTGAACTGCAGAAAATGGAACTGTCCCTTTTCAATCAGTGACTATGGAGAGCACAGTTTGAACATATCTCATTTTCTGTAGCAACTCATTATACACATAACAAAGTCAATGGAATTCTTCCTAGAAAAACATGGGTCCTATTTGGCTTTAATTTTATCTTTTTCTTCTGCTCACTCACCTACATCTTGTAAATATTTAACCAAATGTGCAGTCACATTTGCTCAGGAAAAGTAACAAATTAATATAGTATCTGTGAAGCAAATCTGACTTTTATAATATATGCTTAAACAGATGTCATCATTGAATAGGATTGTAGAGAATTATTAACATGGACCTCCTGTGGTTGTAGAAAGAAAATTATCAACAGGAATCTAGTTTCAGGAACTCAGAAATGTGCCTCTCTATTAGCTTTTAGTGACAGAACATTCAACTTTGAAGATCACCAGGGCTCAGATAAACATGAGGATAGCCTTGAGCTGCCTGTGAAATTCTGCTTAAGCGCAATGCTTTAGGGTCAGTAAAACTCACAATAGGTGCCTATTGAGAACCACCATAGAGATACAAGGTCACTTCCTTAACTGCATCCACTTGTGCTAGAGTTTTTGCCTACGATGGACCCTGCTTTCCTGATGTACAAAGTACCCATGACTAATTAAGCACAGGAATGACTTAGGCTCCTAGAGTGGCCTTCGCTGAGAACAGTGGTCAAAAAGCCATCTCTGGGACACTGAAACATGAAGTCAACCACAGATATTTATATAGAACTTAGAGTAGTAAGATTATATGTCAAACTTTGAATGGTAGAACCAAGGAGCCTGAATGAATTGCCTTGTCACTGACAATCTGAGAGGAAAGGCTAGTCGGCAAGGAGAAGAGGTTCTACTAAGAATATATGGGTAAGTCGAGGCCCATAAATCAGAATAATTAGAATGACCTAATAGAGAACCTGACCTAGATCAGGAGTAGGCAAACTTTTCTCACAAGTTTTAAGAAATTAAACACATGGGATCTATAGACTGGAGTTGATGTGTGTGTGTATGTGTGTGTGTGTGTGTGAGAGAGAGAGAGAGAGAGAGAGAGAGAGAGAGTGTTCAGGCAAACTTATGCTGTTTGTGCACCTGTACAGATCAAAGGACAACCTTGGGCATTGATCTTTGCCTTGCATACTGTTGTTTTGTGCTATGTTTACCATGCTAGCTGTTCCTCCAAGCTTCTGTACATAATCCTGTCTCTCCTTTTCATCTCCCATTGAAGAGCTATGATAACAGACCCATTCTATATATCAGGCTTCTCCATGGCTGCTATGCATTCAAACTTGGCTCCTCACACTTACACAGAAAACATCTTTACGCACCGATTCCTCTCTTCAGCCCTGCATTTTAAAAATTCCTTTAGAAACTACTAAGGGAATAAGACAAAGGTCAAAACCATCCTTGTAGGTCATAGTTTCTCAAGACTTTGATGTGCAAGGAGGAAACATAAGCAGAAAACCATTGGTTTCCAAGACTCAAGATGCAAAGTGGAAGCCAGCAGAGGTGGAGATGTCCTATGAGGAGAGGCAGGGTGTGTGTGTGTGTGTGTGTGTGTGTGTGTGTGTGTGTGTGTGTGTGATCTTTTTGGAAAGCATAAAAAAATTCAGAGACCTTTGAACATGAGAGAATAAATGCTCCAAGTTTTACTTAAAAGGCCATTTTCCTCCCATTAGCAGAAGCTGTATCCTGAGCCTGCTGAGAAGAAATCAAGGAAGAGTAACAGGCAAGATGGAGTCAGGGATGTCAGATGAAAGACAGGAGAGCGCTGTCCTTTTGTGAGGGGCTGTCATCTCTGTCAGTGTACTGACCTAAGCCTCATAGTCTGTCTTGTGGTTCTACTGTTCTTCTGTTGGCCTAATGCTTCTAAGAACACAATTGGGAATTCATGATTCACCTTGTCTAGCGTTCCCGTTCTAGCCACCATATTTGTACTGTACAAGCATCTACATAGATGTACTTACCTGGATATTCATGTCAAACAGTTTAGGGTGGATTGTTCCCCCTCCTGTTCCTGTCCTCCATGCCCCTTCTTCTGGGAAGGGGATTCAAGTTGATTAGACATGCCTATACAGAGGAAAGCAGAAACCAAAGTTTCAGTCTCCAGGATATGACTCACCATCTCTGACCTCACAAATTCTATGCCATGCCCAGAGGACTTGGGGGATTTGTGCCAAACTTGCCCCTCCTACAATATTGAGCTCAAACCTTACCTTTTCTATGAGGCCTTTCCAGAAGAAAGGAGCCCTGACCTGCTTTGATGGATACAATGGCTGGCCCTAGACACACACCAGGCTTTCACTATCTAATAAGATGAGTTCTCATTCATCCATCCCAGTTCTCAGCCATGGGCATTCACATTTCCCAGGATGATGCTGGTACTGGGGTACTGCTTTCAAAGAGGTCTGTCCAATGTGATGCTCAGGAATCATCCTTATGAAAAAGTATCTTCTAGTGTAGTCTATTGCAATAAATTCAAATAAGGACACTACAAAGGATTTCCTCTGCTTGCCTATTAAAGGCTTAGGAAATCCCCACTGCTTCTCTAGATTAAGCCATCAAGATTGGCAGTGTCTTGTACAGAACCTCATTTCCTTTAAAGGCTTTATTAAATGAACAAAAGTAGCTAGGTATAACCAAGTATCTGTGTGGGCATTCCAAGCTATACCTTTTTCCTTTGGAAAAGACTAAAGTAGATTAGCACAGTAGAGTTCAGCCATTTTAAAGTATATTTGGCTGTTTTCATGTTTCCTTGATGACAAGGTTTGTGTTTCTAACCCAAACTAGTTCCTCAGAACACCGTGAGAAGGGCAGTAGAAGAGGAAGGTGTCAGTTGGGACTGGCCTGTGTCAGGGAGCCTATGGGAAAAAGCATCCATTATTAGATGTGACCTAACTACAGCAACTCCATATCAGAGTAGTTCCTTGAACAACAATAACAAAAAAGCAACTTTAGATTGGAAATGAAGAAAATAAGTAAGGAGCCCTTTCTTAGAAAGAACCAATAGGTAGGATGGTTTGGAGTAGCCTCATGCTTTTGTAGGCAACAGAGTTTGAAGCAGGACTGGTCTGGTTACTAACCACATCCACATGAGGACAGCTCTTGTTCCCGGGGTTTGTGACCTGTCAGTGGGTGGCACATCGGAGTGACAAGGTGAGGTCATATCAGACTCTGGGTCTTAGAGTGGGAATCTGATGGAGCTTTATCTCATGCAGGTTGGATCAACATCCTGGCCTCTGACCTAGATGTATAACTTGTCTTGTACGCGCTGTTTTATTCAGCTAGGCAACAGGACTGGTTCCAATATATAAGTTTTAAAGGCATAAAATAATAAGAGCTTCAGAGAGGGGTAGTGACATATAGGATCCTCTTCTAGAAGATTATAACGTAGTTTCTACCTTACTACCTTCTTTGCTCCATTCAAACTCCTAGTTGCCTTTTTTGTGCAAGGAGTTAATTTGATCTGGAGTTGAATTGCCCTAGGTTCCATGTTAGGCAGCTCATAGTTACTTAGAACTCCAGATCCAGGAGACCTCATGACCACTTTAACTTCTACGTGTACCTGTATACCTCTATGCCTCTATGCCTCTATTACCCCCCCTTGTGTGTCTCTACTACACACACAGATATACACAGACACAGAAAGTAATAAGCAAACAAATAAATAAATATGTGAATAATTTTGTTTTCTTTTAATGACTATAGCAAATAAAGCTATGTGATTGGTCCATGTAAAGAACTAAGATAGTAGTTTCAGGCCATCCTCAGGTTTCGGTGATCATCCCTCTTCCTCTCAGAATCACAACTTCATTCGTGCAAGCCTCTCTTTATTATTGCTGTTGTTTCTACCCTCGCCAGTGCTGGGGCACAGAATCCAGGGTCTTGTGCATACTATACAAGCATTTCACCACAGAGCTGCCACCCCAGCCTCATGAACATTTAAGTCAGTATCAGCCACCCTCAGTTATATCTAATCAAGATATACTTTTTCTGCCATATCTTACTTTCATGAAAACAAAACAATATCTGACACAATTCTCTGGAGTTAAGGACCATTTCTGCTGCAATTGAAGAAGATAAACTCTGACCAACAGTGTGTTGATGAGTACTGACTTAAGTTAACTTCAAAATGCTCAGTGTACTTGCCCAACACAAAGTGTGCCAGCTTGAGTAAGAAATCTCTTACAAAGGCCCATGTTTGAATGCTTAGTCCCACGCTTCTTACTTTACTTTGAGAGGTTCTGAAAAAAAGGCCCCAAAGAAAAGCCTTGCTGCAGGAAGGAGGCCAATACAGGAATATATTTGAAGTTGTACCCAGTAGCTGGACCCCTTCTGGATCTGTCTACCATAGGATCCTGCCACCGCGACTTTCTGCTCAAGCCAGGAGGTCATGACATATCACTCTGCAAATGTCAGCCAAGAAAAATCCTCTCTTCCCTTACAGAGTTTATGCCAAGCACTTGGCCACACCAATGCAGAAGTAATGGGCACACAACCTTTCCTTCACATATATCTTCTGCTTACTTTTGGTCCTCTCTCCTATACTTATTGCATCAAGAAGAAGGGGACTTTTAGATTGTTCTTGTTGTTATTTGTGTGTTTTATCAAGTTCCATATGAAAGACGTTCAGCCAATTTGTGCACTTTAGGGAGGCAGTGCTGGTGGACAGTCATCAGAATTGCATAGTTTCCCAAACACTCTAAAGAATCATCTGTGCTTACAGTCTCTCATTCTGACGGAAATGTTTTTGGCCCGGATAAAACAGTATTTGCTACACAAAGGCAAATCAAAACACATCTATCCGTGTAAACGCCACTAAAAGAAGCAAATCATGTGGAGGTGTTTTGTTCATATGTCTAACTTCAGGCAGCCTACACTGAAAGAATCTCATTATCTCAGACTACCATATGTGTATGTGCACATAAGTAAAAGGAAAAGCAAAACAAACTCAAAATATGGCCTCAGATAGAAGGACGATAAGAACCAGTCTCTGCACCTTAATAGAAATATTACAAACTGGCTATAATGCCTACATATGACTTGCATGTCACTAAAAGAGCACATCGCTTATGTCTTATGCCCACAGTTATATTTACTAAAAGGTAAACAAAGAAGAGCAGAGCATGCCTGTGCTCTCTGCACGTGGGAAGCTAGACCAGGGTAGTATGAACCTGTCTCAGAAAGAATTTTCAAAATTCTTTCAATTTAAGGCTGAATTCTTTGAATTCAAACTGTGTTGCCACAGTCATTGGGCAGATTGAATATTTCTTGTTATGCAATTAGGTGTCTATAGGTAACTATAGACACCTGAGGTAACCATAGATACAATTCATATAGAGTTTTAAAGTTTATAAGGATTTTGTATGTTTTTGTTATAAAAATATATAGATGCAAATGGTTGAAATGACAGCTGCTTTCCCTTCATTTAATGTTTCCAGACATGTAAACATTTTGTACTATTACACAATATTAAACAATTGTCCAATTTTTATTTATCAATTTTAAAAATTCAAAAGAAGATCAAAAAATAAAACAATATTATCACTGTTTTAACCAGTTAACATGTGAACATAAAAAAACATACAATATATATCAATATACATGTACTTCCCCAAGGATAGTTGCAAGTAGATTTACTACAAAAAGTGTGGCCTAGAAGTGGAACATAAGCATGCAATTCTATGAATCACATTTCTTTCACTTTAAGAAGAATTTCTCTTCCATCAGCTTATAACATCACTCACCAAGCAAATAAAGTAAACATCTGGTGAGTGGAAGAGCCAAGCAAATGTTCCCCTTGTCCTCATTTAGGAGCAATGAATGAGGCTTCCTGATGAATCTCACACACACACACACACACACACACACACACACACACACACCCCTTTAACTAAACAGAACTCACTTTATAATTGAAATCAATATTAGATATAATCTATGCAATACTATTTAATGGTATATAAGGAAACCAAGACCTAAAAATACTTAACTGACTTTCATATAATTACATCAGTTGCTCAGCATTAATAAACAAGTTTCATATGTTTGTAACCATTTCTAATATATTTTATTATACCTAATTTTAAAACACAAACATAAGATCTATGTCTATTTGATATCATGAAAACAATGAGAAAAACTTAATTGTGTTTAACAAGATCTCTACAGAGTTTAGTAGGTGATTAATTTTAAACATGGAGTATGCTATGTACAAGTCCCTATAATGTATCTATCTACGAAAAACTACAAACGTGCTACTCCAGTCAAAAGAACCTAGATAGCCAAATGTAATACAACTGGAAAAAGAGACATGCAGTTCGTAGTAAACATCTAGAACTTGTATGTAAATCAAGTAACAATGCTTAAGTTTAGAAGAGAGTTAAATTAATGGGAAAGCACTTCTGGTTCTTACATCAATGTTTTCTATTGCTCTTTGTCCTTACTAACAAACCTACAACCCTGCAAATGAATGCCATACTTTATTGTAAATACTCACGGACAGAATTAAACAGAAACTTGCCAGGGCATGAGGGAAATCTCATATAAATCTTATATAATTGATTGCATTTGTATTTTCTCTAATAAAACAGATAGAAGATCTATTTCACAACAAATAATCTTATATCTTCCACTGTTCCCCTCTGCTTCTCTGTTGTTGTGATAAAACACGAATCAAAAGCAACCTGGGGAAGAAAGGGTTTGTTTCTTCTTAAAGCTTACAGTCATCAGGAAGTCAAGGCAGGAATCTAGAGATAGGAACTGAAGCCAAGGCCATGGAGGGGTGCTGCTACCTAGCTTGTTCCCCTTGGATTGCTCAGCTGGCTTTCCTATAGCACCCAGGACCACCCCCAGGGGTAGCGCCACCCACAGTGGGCTGCATCTTGCTGCCTCAGTCATCAATCTAAAAAAAAATGCCCCTATTGATATGTGCACAGGCCAGTTATATGAAGCAAGTTCCTCAGCTGAGCCTCCTTCTTCTTAAGTGATCCTTTTGTGTCAAGTTGACAATCTAACCAACACAAGAAGTAGGGGGGGAAATGGATTCCTATCAGAAGCAAGAAAGAAGTGATATGAAACATGTGATGCTGCTTAATGGAGATACAAAATTCCATATGACAAATGCAGGGAGCCAAGAGGGAGGAGGAAGGTGTGGAAAGCAGAATGGTGGCCGACAGTTGTGTATTCAGTCAGCAGGGCAGGGACCCAGGATCCACAGGACATCCAGCTGCATCCATGATCTGATGAAAGAAAAGTGATGCTGGCACACATTTGAGTTATCAGTGCTAAGCACAGCAAAGAGGAGAGATCCCCAGAGAAGACTCCGAAAGGTCCCCTGAACTCATGGTTAGTCATTTCCTCCTGAGTCCTGATCAGAACATACATGTGATAAAATATTTGAAGCTGGAGAAAGACCTGTCTGAAAGTAGTGGAGGGCAAATGTCCACAGCAACACTCAACTGACACAGAGAATAACGTGTGTGTTTTCCAACCTTACCATATCACTCATAAGTCATGGAGTGCTGACAAAGTAAACAGGAGGCAGGCAAAACTGGTACTGTATTAGAAAATTATCTTACTTAGTTTAAGCCCTGTACTATAACTACCCAGTGCTAAAGGCTAAGCCTGAAAGGTCCACCTACCACAATGTATCATTCACTGATATTTTAGCCAAAAAAGGAACATAGGTAAATGTAAATATTATATATGTAAATGTATATTCACTTTACATCGTGATCACTATATATATATATATATATATATATATATATATATATATATATATTAGAATATAACTATTGGCACCCTGTAGACTCCCAGAAACTGAATCATTAACCAAAGAGCGCAAGCATGGGCTGGACCTACATAACAATATAAGAATATATATATATATATATATATATATTAACCCATAAAATCCTATTGCCTGATGATTCATCCTTTTGAGTTTGTGTTCATACGACATTGATATAGTAAGCACCTAATGATGCACTTTAGAAAAGAATTCCCATGGTTAAGGAATAAGTAATCATATGTCTAAGAACTATAACATTGGCTGAAAACTAACAAGACAATGCTTATAAAAGACTAAATTTTTCAATGCCACAAAATTTAAAATTCACAATGTCCAATATCCCCAACAGAAAAGCTGTCACAATTGCAAACAAGCAGGAAAATAGAAACTGTAATAAAGAGAAAAAACCAATTGTAAAGAGTCCACGGTGGCGTATTGGAATTAGGAAATGAATGCCCGAAATAATATAACTGAATTCTGCCTGTGAAGAACAATAAGCAGAATCCATTCAGTAAGAAGTATAAATTACAAGAAGCAAAGATTATATTTGAAAAGATTGAAGTCTTACAAAGTCTTTTCCTTAACCTTAGCCACAGTGGAATTAAATTAAAAAGAACTGAGAGAATAGTCCTTGGAAAATCTCAGAGTTATTTGGAGCTAACATTTATAAATAGACTTTGCATCAGAGGAAGGAAAACTTTAAAAGAGAAAGTATTGTAAGGTAGATGAAAATGAAAGTATAATGTTCCTAAATCTATGAAACACTCTTAATCAAGACTTAAAGCAGCACAGCAGCAGAAGTAAACAGATGCAGACACCCAAAGCCAAACATTAACCAGAGCTTAGGGAGTCATGAGGAAGAATGGGGTGAGAAGGTACTGAGGGACCCAAAGGGAGTAAGGACTTCACTAGAAAACTTAAAAAGTAAACCTGGACCTTTGTAGACTCCCAGAGACTCAATCACCAATGAAAGAGCAAGCATGGGTTGGACTGCGACACCCACACCCACACTAGGACATATGTAGCAGAAATGCAGCTTGGTCTTCATGTGGCTCCCCCAACAACTGGAGCAGGGGCTGTCACTGACTCTGTTGCCTGCTTATGGATCCTGCTGCCCTAACTGGGCAGTTTTCTTACCTCGGTGGGAGAGGATGTGATTAGTTAGTCCTGCAGTGACTTGGTGTGCTAGGGTGAGTTGATACCCAGGGGAAACCTCCATCTTCTTTTCTCGGAGCAGAAGGAGATGTGGAAGGGGCTGTGTGAGGTGGCAGAAGGGGGGCTGCAATCAGATGTAAAGTGAATAACTAAATAAAGGGACAAATAAAGGACTTGTAGAAATTTTAAAATATCAAGCCAAAGGTAAACAATAAAATGTCTGAAACTGATTGTTTCAATATATACCTAAAAATCTGAAAGGGGAAGCATACCAAAGCAAGCACAAAAAGGAAGGGAATGAAGATTAAAAAGAAAATCAATGCAATAAAGAAAATTTAAATAACTGGAGGATGTCAGCAGAACCTAAATCTGTGTTTTGAAAGCCATTATCAGCCAAGGTCCTGTGGTTAGTTAAAAGTTGTTTGTTTGTTTGTTTGTTTGTTTTTTATTACCCTGAAATCTAGCTTACCACCCTGGTTAGTTTAGCAGGTTGGTTTGATATTGCGGTTGATATGTGTTTGAGTGTATGTTTGTGTGTGTGTGCGTAAAAAGAGAGAAAAGTATGTGTGAGGGACAGAGTGTATTTGTGTGTATAAATGTGCGTGTGAACAAGTATGTCTGCCTCTGTGTGTGAGAAAATGTATGTGTGAGTGTATATTGACTATGTATGTGAGTGTGTGAATGTGTGTGTGTGGGGGGGGGTTGTCTGTTATTTTGTTTTGCTCTATGGTTCACACTGGATTCCTCATGCAAACCCCCATGCCATCAGCACAGACAGTAAAGGTTCTTTCTCCTCAATCTGGATACATCTTAATTTTCTGTCTTGCTTTGCAGTAACCCAGGACTCCCATTTTATAATGTTGTAAATCTCATTCCAGTTCTAAGGAAAATCTTTCTGTGTTTAGCTTCTAAGTGCCCTGTTAGTTTAGAGGTGATGTCAATATTGTGTATTCAGTTGAGAAATGCCTCGGTTCCTAATGAGCTGAGAACATTTAAAAGGAAATGGTGGGTTTTCTCAAATCCCTTTTTTTTATCTATATTGGTATTACTTTCTGTAGATACACACACACACACACACACACACACACAGGTAATAGCATTTTGAACACAGTAAGTTTAAATCTATAAAAAAATATGCAAGACCTGAACAGTCAAAGCATTGCTGATGAATTAATGAGACATAAATAAATGAAAACTCTTTATTATGCTTGATTAAAAGTTCTCTGAGTACCTGGGTATGGCAGTGTCTACCAGTAATCCCAGAACGTGGGAGTTAGGAAGAAAATCACAAATGCAAGATTAGCCTGAGCTGCACCATGAGTCCCTGCCTCAAAAAACCAGGAGCTGGGACATAGATCAATCATAGAGCACTTGCCTATTATATACAAGGCCCTCGAGTCTGTTTCTAGTGCCACAAAAGAAGAAAGTGAAACAAAAAAGTACTCCCTTGAGCACAAACTTAAAAGAAATGAGGGGGGAAACCTGAAAAGTTCTGTTTTCCCAGCAAGGAGAACAATGGAAGAGCCAATGCCAGAAGAAAGAAGTATACACTTTATGTTTAAGGAAAAAGAAGCTTGCCATTTCCAACAGAGTACCAAAAGCAAAAGAAGGCATCATGGAGTTGAGATTAGACTTTTAGCCAAGAGCCGCAGAGAAGGCTTTGGGCAAAAAGCCTGGAGCATTTAGGGGTTGTTTACAATTCCTTTGCTCTGATTACTAGTTCACAGTCTGGCAAGGTAGAAACATGAGACTTTTCAGACAGCCATTGCAATAGCACAAAGAAAGGAAGAAGTGCAAACGAGACTGGAAGAAGAGGAAGTCATGAGAAATGGCTGGTTTCAGAGCATGTGACGAAAAGGTCAATGCTGATGGGTTGGATGGACTGAGAGTGTGAAGAAAAATAGGAAAGCTACAGTTTTTCATCTAGGTCCCTGGAAGAATGAATTACTGCTTCCTGAAATCAGAACCATTATGGGAATAGTGGGGTTGGGGCTTAACTAACCTTGGTGTTGCTGAAGTTAATATGCCTAATAAGACATCTGGATGGAAATTAGATTCTGGCATCCAGAAAAGCAACCCTTGGTAGCTGTGAAAATGAGTTGACCAAGGGAATGAGTGAGCCCTGGGTTGCCTGATGACTGGTTGTGGAAAAGATAAACAACTATACAAAGATTTAGAGGAAGCAGCCACATGGATGGAAGAGGCAGAGGATGGTTGTGTCCTGGGAGCCAGAGTATGCAGGGAGTTTTGTGTGAGGATTAGTCCTGAGTGTTAAAGTCTGATTTGAACACCAACAGGTCCTCATGCGGCTGAAAGAATGGAATAGAGGGCTTTCCACACAGAAAGGACAAGAATCCCATAAAGTTTTGTTGTTTGTTTGTTTGTTTGTTTTTTCTTTTTAGGGGGTGGTGGTAGGGAAGAGCAAAGAAATGAGTCAACAACTGAAAGGGCCATCAGTTAAGAAAGAATAGAAATCAAGGTTTTCTTTTGGATGTAGGAATTATAGGAAAATTAGGGCTATCTCTTTGCTTTCTTTTTTCTCCTTGTTTGTATTTGTCTGTGTTTTCCAAATTCATAAAGTGGTTATGTTTTTTTTAAACTTGAAAAACAACATAATAGAAGAAAAAGGTGTGACTCAACTTCCCCTTTTAATAATCCATCTCCCCAGTACACATGGATGGTATCTGTTAGGCAGATGACTATTAGAAAACTTGTACCCTCTTGCTTATCTCTGTTCATCACTATTGCTTCATTTTGAAGTGCTGGGAACTCTAAGCTACAACATTCAGACAGTAGCTCTAAAGCTTTCACAATGTGGCTGGAAATCCAGGTACCTGGCTCAGCCTCCAATGCCTTAGGCAGAGGAGGTATGGCTGCCAACCATGAAGCAACATCAAAGTCTGGAAGCCTTTCAGTTCAGTGGCCATCTGCTGAGATGATTCAGGTCACCTACAATTATGTTTGAATGGAAAATGACTTTAACACCTAGTCATTTCAATTTTGTTCTATGTATTGAGGAGCCATGGCCTTGAGTTCTTTGCTTTTCAGTTTAACTCTGCAGTTTTTGCTAACCTTACAAATTCAAAGAATCACCAGTCTAGGCAGGTATTAACAGACTGACAACACAGAGTATTTGTGATAGACTCTGAAGGAAGTGAGATTCTACACCCATGAGTAGCATTCCCTGCATCTGCATCAGTGTCTGCAATGAGTTGCACACACTGGGTTGTCTTTTTTTGTAGTGAAACAAATGCATTTTAAAGAAACCATTTTAAAAGTTGACTCCATGCTCTTTAAACATTTACGATTTGACCAAGTGAAACACAAGTGGACTGACACCACTTGTTCTAGAGTCTTCTAAAACTGCTAAATATACAATTGGTGTTTATCTCCTTTCCTAGAACACAAATCCTAAAACTTTTCGAGTCTCTAATAGTAAGTGTCTTTTGGTGTGGTGATCACCTGGAAGTCCTTGGAAAGCTTCAAGTGTAGGCTGGTCAACAGGAAACACTATGCAGGATTTGAGAGTTGGCAATTTTTGGTCATCTCTAGAGCTAATTTCTACAGAGGGACAAGGAACTAAAGTTTAAGACCCCATGATCCATGAATTTAACCAATGCATCTAGAATGCCACCACAAAAACCTCAGAGGAACAGGGTTTGGAGAGGTTTGGATAGAAGAACAAGTCGGGGTTTCCAGAAGGTGGTGCACATCCTCCTCTCAACTTCATTCTGGCGTGTCTCTTCATCTTTGTCCCTTAATCAATGGGTGGCATCTTAAACCACTTCCTACCTTATTCTTTGAAACAAAAGAATAAAGACCAGTGGCTCATCATTAATTCAGCTAGATCTTATTGTCCATGAGTTACAGGGATCTGCCTGTCTCCACTTGTCCTCCACCGTTGCCTACTAGAACTGGGATTATAGATTCAGGTTTTCACAAGGGTTACTAGGGATTCCACCCTAGGAACCACATTCTTATACAGCCAATGCTTACTAACTGAGCCATCCTTTCTTCCCTAGGCACTTTGCGATAATGAGAAGTCTATGACAAAGATGGCTTGTGCTGGACTTACTTATTGCATATGCAGGTGCTTCTAAGAGATACTGGCATTGATCTAGGTATCGAATGAAGTCAATGACACAGAGAAAGAAAAGTAAAACAAAAGAAAATGGGTTTTTTCATTAATGTGGAAGAGCCTACATCTGATACCCAGCCAATTTGCAAGGGTCGCTGGTTTCATTCCACACTGTAAGCCAGCTTGAGTTTCATTTTGTTTCTTGAACTGAAATAACACATGGCCAGACACTTATTCAAGTGGCAGGAAACTAACAACTCTGGCTGTATCCAAATTTGAGAGGACAGACCGAGTTGGTGGGTTATCTGATTAAATTGACCACAAATACTTCAGTTTGTTCTTGATCTATAAAATTCAGTACAGCATGGAGTTGCTTCTTGTGATTTACAGAAATAAACTATTTGACCCAAAATAATAAATCAAGCATAAATATATATATATATATTTGCAAATTCCTCCCAGTCCAGCAGGTTCACATCTTCTATGAGACTTTTCTTTATCTCCCCAGGAGGTAACATTCCCCTCCCCTCTCCCCACTCTGAATTAAGACTAATATTATGAACTGTTTTGACCAATACAGTGCAAAAGGACAAACAGCTATGTCTCTCTGAGATCAGCTTTTCAGACTTAATTGCCTCTGATTATTTTCTTTGAGATAGTTACTCAAGAAAAACCCTCTTAACTGAGCATAGTGGTACACATTTGGAAACTCAGGATGAGTTCCAGATCAGCTTAGGCAACAGGTGAGACCTTGATTTAAGAAAACAAAGAGGAAGAGAGTAGGGCAGGGGGAGAAGAAAGAAGAGAGGAAGAAAGGGAAAGAGAAGAATTCTCACCAACTCTAGGATGAGAGACTGTGTGAAGGACAATCAGGAAGCCTAGCCAAGGTTGGCCCCACTGCCTTGGAGGTACACAAAGTCCTTTCACTGTTTCCTGCCCACCCAACCTTACAACTATATGCTGCCATGTGCAGGACTCCAGCCAGATGAGCATCAGCTGAGAAGACTCCTGATCAACAATGAGTCATTATTGTCTGCAGAATGATGGTCTGAATTGATCAATAGCCAAATATGACTGATGCAAAGAAGTTTAAAGAACATATGTTGGGGACAATTTAAGGAATTCTCCAGGATGTCATGATTCCTGAAAATTGCCATAAGCTGAGAAGAGATCCATATTTAGGGAAGAGATGAAGGCATCTGGCCATGAGGCAGGAGAGATTCTGTCAGAAAGCCTCAAGAATAGGTAGAACATAAAAACAGGCAGAACTTTACATTATCTACTCAAAAGCCTGTACACACATCTTTAAAAGTAGACCAGAATATGTGAAATTCTGAGTGGGATGGCAGTTATGTCTGTTTCAGAGTTTCTTTTTCCTTTTCTTGCATGTGTTTGAGGTACAAAGCATGGGTTCACATGAGCTTACACAGAAGGAAATCAGTACACTAGTCAATGACACTAACTAATCTGCTATCATATGTCTCCTATGCTGCAAGGTGACAAGAACTCCTAAGATATGCTCTCCCAGTAAAATAGTAACCAAACTCAGTAACACAATACTGTTAACTCCAGCTAACATCGCACATTAACTGCTTGGTTCACTTGAGCTGTTCCTTTTCAGATCTTCATCCTTTACATGGACATTCCTTTCCACATATGCTACCACCCCTGGTTACCATGGTTTAATGCCTTTTTTTGTCTATGGTTATTTTTATCCCTATGCTACTCTGATATCATTTTCATGTATTTATTTGGCCTTTCTAACCCAAGATTCTATAGTTGTACTAAAAAGTTCCTTCCCTAAGCCAGTGCCAAGGACTTTCTTCCACTCTTGCAATTTGAGTGTTAACAAGAAGTTCTTTATGTAGTGTGAATGACATTGGAAAAATGAGCAATATTTTCTTTTGCATAGGTATATTCTTTTCCCAGAACCATTTCAGAGAAAAATATTCTTAAGCCTGGAAAGATGACTCAGCAGTTAAAAGAACTTGCTGCTCTTGCAGAGGACTTAGGTTTGGTTCCCTGCACTCATATTGTGGTTCACAACCATCCGTAACTATAAGTTGAAGAGATCAGATTCCTTCTTCTCATCTCCATGTGTACTTGACAAACACATGGTATAATATATATATATATATATGTATATATATATATACACACACACACACACACACACACACACACACACACACACTTATACCATACAAGCAGGCAAGCACTCATACAAATGAAATAAATAAATTTAAAATTAATAAAAGATAGCCTTTCTTTGTTATGTCTTCATAGAGCCTCTGTCAAAATAAGCTAGCTATATATGTTTGGGTTTATTGCTATGGTTTTTGTTCTGTTCTATTGCTCTAGATCTCTGGTTTTATTTCCCTTTTATTGAAAATGTTTTTTCTCACATATTATATCCTGATAACTGTTTTCCCTCCCTCTACTCCTGCCAGTTGTCCCTATCTACCATCTCATCATGACCTACTCCTTTTCCTCATTAGAAAATAAACAGGCTTTTAAAGAATATTAACAATATATAATATAATAAGATTAAGCAAAAACTAACATATCAGAATAGGACATAAGAATCAAACAGAAGGAAAAGATCCCAAAAGAAGGCACAAGAAACAGACACTCATTAGTTTGTATACCCAGGAATCTCTAAAAATGCTAATCTGGAAGCCTTAACACAGAGGATCTAGTGCAGACCCTCAGAAATCAGTCTTTTATCTCTCTTGTCTATTGGAGAGTAGAGGGATGAGAAAAGATCTAACCACAATCTAAAGATAGCTTTGAAAACAGATGAGAGATAATGAAACCACACCATCTATCCCACTGTGACGAGCTCAGACACTGGCTAAGAAAGCACTAAGTCTGAAGTTTCTCTGGCAGATGTTTCAGACATTTGACTATCTTTGTCAGCCAACAGAGACACTCCTACTTGTGGGTGACAAGCATCAAGACAGTCAGAGTTGAACTGTATCCTACTCTTGCTCAAGGACTTAGAGAACCGACTGGAAGTCAGTACAGGGCACATCCTCTGTGCCCAACAACAGTGATGGAAGCTGGAGAGCTAGAACTTAGGAGCCAATAGCCAGTCTTAGAGAGGCAAAATTCCTAACTCCGGGCCATGGAGAAAAGTGTTCTTTTTCAAGAACTATGTCAAGAACTATTCATCTCTAAATTTGAATAGAAATGGACCTGGATGTTGAGGTTGTAGATTACTAGCAGGATTGCTGACCAATTATAGCTTTAAGTAGTCTATTTACATGCAAAAGGTGAGAGGGTAGCTGTTTCATGACAGCTTTGGAGTTAGCTAAAATATACAAAATGAGAAAGTGGAATGGCGAGGTTCCTCTCCCATGATATTCTAGTATTTCAGGTTTTAAAGTCTGACAGATAAATTATCCATATCTGAGGAATCTCACCTATGGCTTCCCCATCTCTGTTTGTCATGAGTACACAATGTGCTGTGGAGATGGCCTAGAAAATGAACAGTGGTAGCAGAGACTGTGTCTCTTCTTCTGTCTGCTATGGTTATTATGGTTATTAATATCTAAGAACCTATGAGTTTAAAATGTTTTATTAGTTCCTCTGATATGGATATTAATCCACAAAAGTAAGAAAATGTGAGCTGTGCATCTTTTTCAGAATGTAATAAGAAAGGCAGAAAGGGCAGGTACAATGGGGTCAGGCTGCAGCCTCCTATAAGCCAAGGCTGTGCTCTGCTGCCATGTGACAGAGTGTTGCCTTAGGACCACCCCAGTAGTGAACACAAGGCTAAACAATGCTAGACAATAGCCCAGCATCATGGGGCATAACTATAATCTCAGTACTTGGGAGGTTGAAGGAAGAGGATATGAAATAAAATAAAATAAAATAAAATAAAATAAAATAAAATAAAATAAAATAAGAAAGGGAAAGTAAAAAACAGAAGGGAAGTAGAAGAAAAAAAGAAAGAGACAGACAGAAAAAAAAATGTGAGCAGATAAGCAAAGGGACGTGTAGAGGTCCAGAGAATGCAGCAATCAGAACATGCTACCACAAGACAATGCAGTTTTCCAGTAGAATTAATTCAGCTAGACAGTATTCATACAGCCAACCTTTAATGAATTGAAAAAAAAAAAACAGGAAAGAAATAAAAGTAACACACTGTTATTTCTAGCATTTATAGCAGCCGGAATGAGTAGACTCATGGATGTCTCATTCTTAGTAAATTGTTCAATTATTTCCATTTTTATTTCTCCGTATTTGTAATAAACTGCTCACATCCAACTTATTAAAAACCATGAGCTGTCCTACTGTTGGACCAACAATGGTAAAACCACCTTATATAATAATATAGCCTTTTTTTCCCATTTGGTCTCAGAAAGTTTGGATGTGGCCTAGAAAAGTGGCTCAGAGCATATATGCATTTCTCTCCAAGCCAGATGGCTTTAGGGGCATGTGCACATGTGGACACATATACACACACACAATAAGTAAAAGATATGACTCAGTCTATTTATGCCAAGTTATCTGCTACTACTCAAATTAATTCAATGTCATGTTTATCAAAGTCATAATTTTTTTAAAAAATCTGTGATTTAGCATCTAATTCATTACATAAGCCAATGTGGCCTCTTTCTGTTTATGTTGTTTCCCCTAAAATTGTTCTTAGCTTAGTCTTTGTTTTCATGGAAGGAGCTTCCTACACTGTAAAATGCCTAAGGAACTATTTGATCATTACTATAAATGTGCATTATTAAAAAAAAATGCTTTCCTCATGGATTTGCATGTTGCCTGAAATTCCCTTCACTGATGTTATTTTTCAATGACAATTATGTGATACTTTGTGATTTTAGCTAAACATTTTCTAAGAAATAAAAACGTATACATACATACTATCTCCATGGATCTGTCCACCTAATACATTGCTAACCAGTTTGTCCTAGGAATTCAAACCAGGGGTGTATGCGCTTTGCTGGAAAAGCTCAAGATTCTCTATGTGCAGCTCATGGTCAGCACCCTGACTCTCTATGGACCTATCACTTTTGGATTATTGGAAAAGAGTGATGGAAACAAGCCACAGAAAATAATTGAGATAGCACAATTAGATGCTTGGAAAGAAAGAAAATCAACTCCCCTTTCCTTCTAAAAGATTTTATATGAAACTCTTATGAGTAATCTCAAAACCTAGACTCTTCCTGATCTGTTAAGTACTCAACTGAAACTTTCAACTAAATCAATTGTCTAATAATGATACAGGTTTACTAGTAGTCAGAACAAATATCCTTCACACCAAAGTCCTACATTCATTAATGTACAACTTGAATTGATACAATAATATACACTAATGTACCACGTAGAAAGAACAAAAACTCGATGCTATCTATCTCCGGAAAAATAAAAGATGCCATTCCATTGATTGTGCCTGGAAAGAATCAAGTGCTCTATGATCTAAATGGCTTTGAGCTTATATAGTAATTTACAGGAAGCTAATGCTGAGTACTCAGGTTGGATATGAGAGCTAATCCTGTAACACTAGAGTGGTTTTGTTTTTTAAGATATCAGGGAGGTTGACTCACTTTAAGATAAACCACAAGTCAAAGTACCCCATGTAACAAATGTTTCTTCCCAGCATCACATTAGAGCTGCTGCTGCTGAGACCAATTTAGAGAAAAAAATTGAAATGGCTGGTAGTGTTTTCCCGTTCTTTAGCTCACTTTCCCTGAGTTTTAAATTCTGACCAAGACCTAGAGAAAAGGGAACCACCGGCTGGGTCATGGAGTCGGGGGAGCTCAAGTGCTTCTGCAAAAGGCTCTCCTCTTTTCCCCTTTCCCCTCTTTCATCATCTTTTTTGTGATGGCTGATCAAAAACTACAGCTGGCAGAGATCACAGAGGACCACTCGCCACTGCATGTAAGAAGCCTAATTTCTGGCCTGCTCACTTCTTTATCTAAAGTCATTCTGATCATAAACACAAGAGAGAAGGAAGCAAGAAGCAGCAAAGAATGGATACTTTGTAGAAAAATAGAGGCATAAAAAAAAAAAAAAAAAAACCAAGCCCCGACCAAATAGGAGAAGCAAAAAGCATTTATATTTATGGATGGCATTCCTATTTACTCAGCTATGGGACTATGAAAAGGGAGGGATTATTATTAAAAGTATTTTCAAATTATGTGTCAAATCTTCAAATCAAGCAAGTCTGAAATCTGTCATTTTCTTGAGAGCCTATCTTTATACTAAAAAATGCTTTGTAACTGGTTTCCTCTTAAATTTAAATAATTCCTTACAATGGAAAGATATTGCCAAACAGGTCCCCTGTTTTAATAGAACTTAGGGTCATGTTTTAAAGACTCAGCTCCTGTTACCCACCTTCTTAATCTCCCTTAAATATCTGGCACCTGAATCTGCTACCATTTTGTCTCCATAATAAATAGTTGAGTCTTAATTTTGGCACTTTCTTTGTGTATGTCTACTTGTGCCTCCAAATATACCAACATCTCTTTAAGGACAAGCACCTAACTTCTTCCAGATTACCCATGATCCTTACCACATTCCCCAGCATGAGACTCATTGTCACAATGAAATAAATTCAACAGTATTTATGGACAATTCCAACTCAGCCATACCTCAAGGAAATGGACTGGAATGTGAAGCCACTCATCCTACCCATTTATCAATCTGGAAGTCATAAGACAGAGGTGCCCTATCTTCCTCACATCACAACATACATAGACAATAGGCTTCGGTGGCATACTAGGAAGAATGGGCTTCTGATGTCTGGAGTAACTCTTTTGGCTTGATAGGAACCAATTTCTCAGCATACCTGTAACCAATTCATGGAATAAAAACAAATCATGGTGAGTTTTAGGCATTGCACCTACCTGCAATCTTATCACTTAAGAAGCTGAAGCAATAGAATTGTCAGTTTGAAGTCAGCTTCAAAAACAATAACAAGCCACAAAGCTGTGGTAACACTGTGGTTATTTCTTCTGTAAGAATCTATATATCGTTGTACTGTATCTTTGCATACAGAAGTACTGTATCTTGCATACAGAAGTAATAACATGGTCAAAGAGGTTTGACCCTTGCCATTGAAAACTGAGGATTGGAAGTAGAATGTAAATGCATAAGATGTTATAATCTAGGGCCAGGAAAATGCAATGGCCCAATGAGGGACCAGAGAAGGTGTATTAAAAAGACAGATTACAGTCTTAGAGTTATTGAGAAAGCCAACTGCCTGTGCACTGGGTAATATGCAAGGTATTAGGAATAGGGTTTCCATTCAGAAATAATACCTTGCAGACCAGAGCAATCCATTGAGAAAGATACTGTATTAAACAAGGAAGTGGCCACCAGAGAAGATGGGAATGTGTACAAGACTGGTGAGGCAGAGTTGAGTTAAACATTAAAGGAAAAGTTGATTTTTAACCAGTAGAAATCCAGTGTTTGAGCAAAGACTTTGATCTACAGAAAGGCAGCAATCAAGAGAAGGATGTGCTGTCATAGTTGGATAAAGCCTGAGAGATATGAGAGGATACTGGCAGGAAATAGAGAGGAAAGCCAGTCCTGTCCCTAGCACTAGGATAGCAGAGTCCAAGGCATGTTTTGGTGCTAACGGGAAGGAGGGATTCACTAATATGCATTGGAGAATGAATAGAACAGCAAAGAGCCATAGGTGAAGTTAGAGACAGGGTTCCAGTTTAGCAAGTAGAACTACAGGCTGCCCATTACATATGAATGTCTTATAAGTAGTACTCATTAGTGTAACTGTATGTACTGGCTAGTTTTGTGTGTCAACTTGACACAAGCTGGAGTTATCACAGAGAAAGGAGCTTCAGTTGAGAAAATGCCTCTGTGAGATTCAGGTGTAAGGCATTTTCTCAATTAGTGATCAAGGGCAGAGGGCCCCTTATGCGTGGTACCATCTGTGGGCTGGTAGTCTTGTGTTCTATAAGAAAGCCAGCTGAGCAAGCCAGGGGAAGCAAGCAAACCAGTAAGCAGCATTCCTCTATGGCCTCTTAATCAGCTCCTGCTTCTTGACTTGCTTGAGTTCCAGTTCTGACTTCCTTCTGTGATGAACAGCAATTGGAAGTGTAAGCTCAATAAACCCTTTCCTCCCCAACTTACATCTTAGTCATGATTTTTGTGCAGGAAAAGAAATCCTGACTAAGACACTGTACCTCTTACATTATGCATTTTGATACAAAAAAATTAGTCACTGTTCATCTGAAATTCCAGTTGCACAAGGTGCCTTGTCTTGCATCAACAACTTGGTGGAAGAAATGAGACTCAAAGGCTGTGGGAAAGTGAGCCTTGGCCCTTAGGCAGCTTCTCAGTGAGTCTATGGAAACAGAATGAGGTACACTGCTCACATGAGTATGGATCCTGACTTCAAACCTGGATAATCATTGTCCTCAAGGTCAACACAAACCCTCTCCAATTTGAATGTTTCCCCAATATTTAGGGGCTCTTGCAATAATTCCTTTTTCAAATATAAGAAATAAAGTAGCAGGCTAACAGGGAGCAGAAAGACTGCAGCAACATGCACAGCAGATGACCCAGGATGCTGACCAAGGAAGTAGAGTCAAGCTACTAACTTGAAAAGAAAAAGCAAGAGAATCACTGGATTTTCTCTAGATATTGACAATAGTGGTCCTCTAGAAATGAATAAGAATGTTCTTAGCAATGTTAAGAGCCTTGAGCTAGTGAATGAGTATGGGCTGGTAAGAGACTTGCTCATTGATGTAACCTTTTCATCCCTTAATAGAGTAACTGGAGTAGCAGTGGAAATTAAAATATGGAATGTTTTGAAAATAAGTTAATTATTAGGGAGCAGAAATAATAGATGGTCAAAGAGATAAAACAATTAGTCTGGGCTAGAAAAGGAAGCCATGCATCTTAGTCAGGCATCTTGTTGTCATGACAAAGTACCACCAGACAGAGCAACATTAAAAGAAGAAAGATGTTTAGCTCATGGTTTCGGAGATTTCATTCATGGACATTGGCTATGTTGACTCTAAGCCTGTGGGAGGTAAAATGTTATAGTCACTGATGCCTGTGACAGGGGCTTCTCAACATGGCAAAAAGGAAGCAAAGGGACAAAGGAACACTGAGGAGCTGCCACAAGATCAAGATGCACCTAGGGCATGCCCTTGGTGACATGCTTCCTCCAGTGAGGTTCTATCTCCTAAAGTTTCTAGAGCCTCCCCAAAGACCACTGTTGGCTAGATATCAAGCCATTAGAGCATGTGCCATTTTAGAAGACATATCACATCAAGAGACCACCCAGGGAAATGCCAATGATTGTGGAAATATAGAATCCACATCAGAATGGTACAGTGCACATAAAGAATAATTTCTTATCAAGCAAGATGTGCTCACCAAAGCAATGGTGACATGACTGAAATAATCATGCTTTTTATGATTACATTTGAGCCTGACTCTGTAGAAGGACATGCGTGCCTGACACTGTATGTTTTGTCAAAAACTTTTGATTGGAGAGGTCACAGGCTCAAGGGGCAAATTTGCTCCTTAAGTTTTGCTAGATAGACATGTAATACAAGAACCTTCTAAACATGTGTTTTTATATCCACAGACCAGTGTTGTGTTCAGTCTTGATCAGAGAAGTTTCTTTTTACAGAGGATGACAATTGATTCAGAGACAGATAACTGTCCAAAGTGCTGAGAATGTGGACTAAATGGGATATCTATAGCACCACCATCCAAGAGCCAAGGAGCAGCGTGGAAGAGGATAGGGAACAATTTAAAGAGCCTGAGACTGGGCAGGGGTGATAAGAGCTGTCTTCTGGGCATGACACAGCCATTACAATCATGAACACACAGTGGCGGTGACTACCAGAATCTGACCTGCCCAACAGAAAGCCATGGACATGAGAGGAAGACTGGTTCAGACGGAGAAGAGATTCAACAAGAGGAAAAGGAGATGAACCAGGGTAATGGGAGTGATGATAAGCAAAATAACGTGTGTAAATGTAAGAAACTGACAAAAACAATCTCTTTTATAAGAAGGGTGATTTCTCTAGACAAAACTAAAATTCTTAGAGTAGAAAATTTTATAAACTCTTATTTGGAGAACCACAGTACATCAGAAACAAATACATCAAAGGGATGTACTGATGGGCTACGCAGATAAGGAGTTCCAGAAATGCTGAGGTATGGGCTAGAGTTATGAAAGGGTCATCAGGACACGTGACGAATTTGCCTACAAGCTCTGAAGTCATTGAGATATTGATATTTTTAAAAGTGGAAAGTAAATCATAGATTCTAATGAATAAATAATTAGATTCTCACCGTTTGTGTAAAAGTATTCCCCAAATGTCTCGGAAGGTTATGAGTTACCTCAGTCTGCATAATACCATCCCAAAATTAACCTTCTATTTACAGCTATCTTCTTCTCTTATGATGCAAATATGCTTGTTTCCTATTGAAGAAAAGCAGTATTTTCTTCCCCAAAATAAAGAGTCCTAGGCTATGGCAATCTGTGAAATACATTAAGCGAAATGAGATTTTTTTTTTTGAGCTTTTTCTTGCCTTTTATGAAATATTTCAATAGCTTCACATTATATGTGAACATGTCCTCACAGCTTTCCTATTTAGAAGCTATTATAAAAGAGTCAAATGGGAAGTAAATGTTCTCTGTATTTCACAAACCACTTACAGAACAGCACAAATATTCAGATAACAAATTCAAGAAAGTATAAGATGAAATTCCAAGGGGGGAGAAGACCAAAGTATCAGTAATGAGCAGTCTTGTGAAGATTTATTCCACAGCATTTAATCTCCTTTCAAATGTGCTTTCCAAGTCCACCTGACTTTGGAGATCATTATCTAGAGAGAACAAGTTAGTTCTCCTATCTATTGTCATCAGGACAGTAGAGGCTTTAAGCTGCCTGATAGATTAATTAAATCATGTAAGTTCTATGGAGTAGCAAGTTAGAATATTTCTGGAGAAATAGTTCTTGGTAAAATCCAGCCTAAAATGGAATAATCACGGAAACATTGTGAATGATAGTGCCCCAAATCTGGCAGATATTTTACAGTTGTTAGCTAGCTGTTCAATGACAAGGTCATACTGCATAATGGAATTTTACTAAGAAGTTATTTCATTTGTTATACCGTGAGTGAAATTTAAAATATATACCAATATCTGTTATTTGACTTGCATAAACATTAGTTATAATTAAAGTTTTCAGTAAAGTTGGCATATCACAATATACATACATAATGCAATACAATGAGGATGATGAAAAACACATGCTTGAATTATATTTAATGACCTGCAAATGTTCATATATTTTATTGCTAAGGAAAAGAGACTTGAGCCAGAATAATGAAACTAATAAAGCATGTGTGTAAGCATGTATGATGGCAATGAAATTTGGACACAGTCAAATATACAAAGCATTACTTCTTTCAATTTGTAAAATCAGGGATAATTTATTAGATATTTCTAAGCACTCTGAAGAAAACAACTATTAATTTCTCTTAACAATTAAGGCAATGTGGAAAAATATTACATCTTAATTTTCAAAGATGTAAGTCTTAGAAAGAATAAGTCTACAGATCAATCCTCAATGCCCCCAAACAAAAACAAGCAGAAATCCATATTTGTGAAGCTTAAATCAGTGGCCAAAAGAGTAAGAGGAAAGATTGTAAGAGCCAGAGGACAAGGGAAGGCTATGAGAGTGTCTCCTGCAAATGTCAGAAGCTATGCTCATAAAATCTCACACTGATTGGTTATTCCGTACCAAGTGGTCAGTCCTGGACACATACAAACAATTAACATTACACAGACTAATAAGGTTGTCCTTGGTGTTTAGGACTCTGTGTGTGTGTGTGTGTGTGTGTGTGTGTGTGTGTGTGTGTCTGTATAATAACAATTAGTTAAAAAAAAGAATCATTCTACCCACACTAGTGCGGTTTCCAAGCATTACAAAAACTACAGTGATGCACAAGGAGGCTCAGTATGAAAAATACACTTGGTCCACCCAAACTATAGTAATCATTCTTCCAAAATTGAATACAATAAGATGAAGTTCTTAGCATGCCACAAAATATACTCACAGGTCCATTCCTCACCATAACAATTATATCAGATCATGTTGGGGGGATATTTAGAAATTTATACATGTGCAAAATTTCGCATATGCTCATGTGAGATAAAAGCAGAGTACATACTTTCAAAATACATTTCTATGGTTACTTACCCCATAGGCAAAAACCAAAACAAACAAACAAAAAAACCCAGCCATCATTAAAGTCATTGGGAGTCAAAATAAACAGAAAGAAGGAGGGGAGGAAAGGGAGAGAGGGAGGGAGAGGGGACCAATGTAAGAAGCCAAGGGCTTCCCTTTTGGATGAAGTCAGGTTGTAAATGGGATAAATGACAAAAATGCATTATATACACATGTGATATTCTCAAAGACTATTTCAGGAACTGTATTTCAAAGTTGTGTGATAGAGTCTGGCAACTAATTTTCTAGAAAAGTCTCAGAGCTGTTGCCTGCATGCTATCCCCTCTTTCGAGAGTCAAAAATGCCTAGGAAATTGTCAGAGTGGCTCTTTGCTGTTCTATTCATTCTCCAATGCATATTAGTGAATCCCTCCTTCCCATTAGCACCAAAACATGCCTTGGACACTGCTATCCTAGTGCTAGGGACAGGACTGGCTTTCCTCTCTATTTCCTGCCAGTATCCTCTCATATCACAGAGTGGTGTGACCAAAATTTAGAAAATTGAGGTCAGGTTGATGCTTCATATCCATGATCCTAACCCTTAGGTGGCTAAGGTAGATGGGCTGATATGAAACAGAGGCCAGCCTAAGTCACATGTCTCCTCAAATTATAGACAGACAGACAGACATATGGCCAAAGTACTGATGAAAATGTCAACAATCTGTTATGAATGAAAACTATTATTTCTAGAAATGAAGCCTATGTGTAAATAAAATGATATAAAAGTCTGGAAAGAACAGGTGACAGGAAAATCTAAAAGAAGATTTTGCTGGTAAATAAACAAATGTAAAATTCTTAACAAATGTAACAATATAAAAAGACACAAGTCAAATTTAAAGTGAAAAATAAGACTTTTTATATACAATATAATATTTGTGGTTTTTCTATTTCAGTTAGATGAATTTCTATAAGAAATTTAAAGTGTAAAAGATGATGTAAGTTTAAAAACATACATAGGCCAGTATATCATTGAAGAAATTTTAATACATTTAATAAAAATCAATACCAAACAGTGAGACATTTACTATTTCTTTATTTTAAATATGAAAGACTTAGGTCTGGCCTTGTTGAAGTAGGTGTGTCGCTGTGGTTGTGGGCTTTAGAACCCACTTGCTAGTTGCCTGGAAGTCAATATTCTGCTAGCAGCCTTCAGATGATGATGTAGAATTCTCAGCTCCTCCTGCACATGCCTGCCTGGATGCTGCCATGCTCCCATCTTGATGTTAATTGACTAAACCTCTGAACATGTATGCCAACTCCAATTACTTGTTGTCCTTATAAGAGTTGCCTTAGTCATGGTGTCTGTTCACAGCAGTAAAACCCTAACTAAGACACCATGTTAACTACTTTACTTCAAACCACTGGAAAATATTGAGAGGTTCCTTTATTTATTCAACGGGCAAAATATGGCATGTATCTTAAACATAAAGATATCACAATGATATATATCTATGTATATGTGTGTGAGTCTTCTAAAATTATGAATATGGCAAAAATAAAGATTAACATCATTCAGGTTTTTCAAAATTTCTTCCTTTATTTTTTTTCTTAAATGCTGTGAATTAAACCCCAGGAACTTAAATGCAAGCACTCTCCAGCAGAACTGCATTCCCAGACCATATTCAACAACAACTAAACAACTAAACAACCTAACAACTAAAAAAAAAACAGGTTCAAATTTATTTAATTTTGATGAATAATTATTTTAAAATGAGTATTTCTGGCAGCTGGTGTTGGTAATTGCCACGTGGGGAATAAAAAAAAAAATAGTTCAAATCTTTACTGTGCCATTTTTAAATGTTGAGGAGTTTCATTTTAACATAAAATTTATTCTTATTTATGAGTAATTTTAAATCATTTCTGCTTTGTAATGTATATAATAATAATATAATAATAATAGCCATGTAAATGTCAATAATAAGAGACTGACTAAATAATTGTAGAATAAAATGGAACATGTGAGTGAATATTGATAAGATCAAGGCATGGTGGCACCCCCTTTTAAGCCTAGCTTTTGGTAGGCAGAAGTAGCCTGTTGTACAGTGATAAATGTATATACTAATAACACAGGTACTAAGATCAACAATTAATAAATGGGACCTCATGAAACTGGAAATCATCCTGTAAAGCAAAAGATGCCTTCAATAGTACAAAATGAAAGCCTACAACAGGGAAGATTTTCACCAAAACACTTGACAGAGAGATTATATCAAAAATATATAAAGAACTCCATAAATTAAACATTATCAAGCCAAATAATCCAGTCAAAAATGGCATCCAAATCAACACAGAGAATTCTTAACAGAGGAATCTCAAATGGCAGAGAAATATAAAGAAATGTTCAACATCTTTAGCCACCAGAGAAATGCAAAACTTTTGACCTATAATTTGTCCTGCCTACAAGTTGTACTTCAGTAAAGATAGTCCAAAACTTGTGGGAATGGCCAGCCAATGACTGGTCCAACTTGAGACCCATGTTAAGAGGAGCCCATGTCTGACACAGCCTGTGGGGGTGGGAGGATTAGTAACCAGAAGCTGGATAGTTCAGAGACTTGGATAGAACCAAACAGGACTGGCAAAAAAAAAAAATCAATGAAACGATTGGTAATGATCTGCTATCCTTGTAGACCAGAACCTAGCAAAATTGTTCTCAGAGAGGCTTTGTCCAGCAACTGATAGGAACAAGTGCAGAGACTCAACAGTCAAACATTAGATGGAGATCAGGGAATACTGTGAAAGAGAGAGGAAAAGGATTGTAGGAGCTGGAGGGTCAAGAACACCACAAGAACATGGCCCACAGAATCAAGTAACCAGCTATTATGGTCTCACAGTCACTGAAACAACAGTCAGGGAGCCTATATGGGTCTGAGCTAGGTTCTCTTAATATATGGTATGATTGAGTAGCTTAGTGTTCTTATGTGTGTCCTAACAGAGGGAATGCAGTGTCTCTGACTCTTTTGCTTGCACTAGGAACACTTTTCCTCCTATTGGCTTGACTTGGCCAGCCTTGGTATAAGGCACATATAAGGTATATGTGCCTAGTGTTATTGAAGCTCACTGCACCATGTTCGGTTTATATCCCTGGGAGTCATGCTCTTTTCTGAAGTGAACTGGAGAGTAGTAGGTCTGGTGGGGGGAGGGAGATAGAGGAGGGGAGGGACTGAGAGAAGATGAGGAACAGAAAACTGTGGTTAGGATAGAATTTATTAGAGAAGAATAAATCAAAAGGAAAAAATATATATCAACATATATGCATGTAAACACACACACACACACATATATATATATGTATATATATACTTATATAAAATGAGGAATAATTAGCAAGATTAAATTACCCATTGTTATGATGTTAACTTAACGTTTGTAAAACTTTCTAACTGTCCATGTGTGTTGTACTAAAAGAACTCTGAGCAAATATGCAAACAGATGACTAGTGATGGGTTTGTGATGTGTTACAGCAGGAGTATCCCTTGCCTGGTCTACAGAGTGGGCTCTAGGACAGTCAGGGCTCTACACAGATAGGGAAGAAAGAGGAAGGGAGAAAGAGAGAGACGTTAAATTTATGATAAAGATATTTAAAAGTTACTTTTGCTAAGCTTTAAAGTTTTGTTTGGTTTGGTTACTTTTCTTTATAAGATAGGGTTTTTCTGATTAGCACTGAATATCCTAGAACTCTTTTTGTAGAGCAAGTTAGCCTCTAATCCAGAGAGATCCACCTGCCTCTGTCTCTCCAGTACTGGGATTAAAGGCATATGGCACCACATTTGGCTAGCTTTAAGTTTTTCATTCAATCAAATTCTAATAAATTGTTCCTTTTTCAATCAGTGCTTCTATTAATTTATCAATACTTTCCTTGAATCTCTCTCTGGGTTATAACTTCATATGAAGTAATATGTATGTGTAAATATGCATATATGTGTTGTATATATGTAAATATGCATGAGTGTAGATATGCATGCACACGCACACACACACACATATATATATATATATATACTTAAGTGAATCTCATCCAGAATGGCACTAATGAGCACTAATGAGGAATCCTACTTAAAATGAGATTGATGGGAGTATTCATTGTAGTAGTTATGATCTCTAATGCTCCATAAATCTTTTCTGTAGATTTACCTTTGACAACTTAGACTGATGATCTGAAGTCAACATGTGTTATACATCAAATCTAATGGTCATAAGTACCCCCATGTGTAGTGTGTGTGTGTGTGTGTGTGTGCATGCATGTGTGTGTGTGTGTTATGCACATGAATGTGTGAGGGTGGGCATACACACGCACACATGAAAGTCACAAGAAGACATTAGGTGTCTTGCTATGTCACTCTCCAAATTAGTCTTTTCTTTTGGCGTCTCTCCCTGAAGCTGGAGCTGTCCTGACAACCAGCAGCTCCAGTGACCTCCTGGACCGTCCCTCCATAGCACTGGGGTTCTGGTTGCACATGCGGTCATGCCCACTTTTTAAAGTGAGTACTAAGAACTTGAACACAGATCCTCATGTACACAGTGCAAGCTCTCTTGCCCACTGAATTATCCCCAGCCTCATATTTTTCTTTTCTTTGTTTACAAAGAAGTCTTTATCTTATGGCTAGAAACAACAGTTTACTAAATATAAAATTCTCAATTGACTCTGAGTGTTGGAGTTGTGCACTGTGGTTTTCCGAATCTCTGCCATGAAGTGTATTGCAATTCTTTGCATAAAATGTTTATTTTCCCCGGTGTTTTTAAGTCTTAATGTTTATCATTTGTGAACAGTCCTTGGGCACAATGCACAAAGTACTGGAAATTTGGAAATAGATTGCTCTTACTTAATTTGCTCCTTAAATCTTCCCTTTTTTTCTGTAATTCCAATAGCAAGTGTGTTTGATCTCTAATTTTGTTCATAGTTGATAGAATATCTTTAATTTCCTTGCATTTAGGTTGTTCTCTTGTGCTATGTTTTACAAAGACCAGTAATGTCTTCCTGATCATTTGTCTTGTTTCTAGTGTTTATGATATTATAAATCACATATAGTAAACTTCTCATTTCTGGTCTGGTCCTAACTTTTAAGATCTTCTCTGGTGTGGGGGTACCTGCCTGCAATCCCAGCACTCCAGAGGACAAGTTCATGAACTCCCTGCAATGTAGTCCTGTCTTTAATGAAAATCTACCATTGCTCCTGTCTTCACATTTATCTTTTAAAATATTTGTCCATTGCTTGGATTTTAGTTCCCTCTCTCTAAGATGTCTGTTGCCAACCCCATCATGTTTCCCTTCCAGAGCCTGTTTCTCTAAGCTAAGCTTTTGCTCATTTATGGATTCAGTTTCTTTCCTTACTATGACTGATAAATTTTGAATCAGATGCTAGATATAGTGTTCTTACATCCTTGGGTTCTGAAGTTTTTTGTGTGTGTCCTCTGATATACGTTACTACTTGCAAGAAGCTTGATCTACATATGGCTTTTTCATCTTTTTTCAGGGTATATTTAGAGTACCCTCTATCCTGAACATTGCTTGACCAAGTACCATTTGGGGAGTCACTGAATTCTGAATTCTCTAGGTGGTCAGAAAAGAATGCTTCATGTCAGAGTGTGTGGCTCTTGTTTCCCTGCTTTCTCCTGCTCTGGCTCCCTAGTATGTCTTTGCCTTGTTTCATATGTGTTTACTTGGTGCTTAAGGTTTAAATAACCTTACACCAGTGCGCTTAGATATCATCCTCTCACATTTACTTTTCTATGTAGTATCAGCTCTTTGGAATTTTGTTCTACAACCTTCACCATCCTCAATCTTTCCAGACTCTGATCTCTTTCTTCCAGTTGGCATTCTGCCATTGCTCCATAAATGGAAATGTGCCTTTAAGAAAAGTCAGAGGAATTCTAGAGCATGTCCACTGGTTTTCCACTTCTCAAATATGAGAGGAGTTCTCTATCTGTTCCTTAAAGTAGATGTTGTTGCCTGTCTTCTTGATGGTTGCTCACAATGAGCAAAAGGTTGCCCATGTCACTCTACTCTTAGAATATGGGGACTTTTTAGAAAACCTAGACTTATCAGAACTAAAAAAAAAAATTCCAAATTAGTAAGTGTGAAATGTAATCAATATATAAATGTATCTTAAAGTACTTAATATCATTATACTTCAATAATTCTTTACTTCAATATTATCTATGAGTTGTAAATATTTATTGCAACTGTGGCTATTTATACTGTGGTCCTTTATTTATGTGTTGGTTTGAAAAACTTACTGCCTTTTAATTTTCATAGGAATTGTCACCAAGTAGGAGTGTCATGGATGAATATGATGTTAATTCTCTCCATCAGAATAGAACTTCTGGTATGAGTAGTATTCTATCAAGTACATGCCACTTAAATTAAAATATAGATCATGGTGCGGCTTGAGCATCTGTGATGTTGAAAGTCAGGAACTGTGACTATGTTTTAATGATCTGCCTTCCTGCTTCAAGAAACAGAAGGTAAAACTTCATTAAATGGTAAAAACCACTTTTATACATTAGAAATTGTACATAATTCAAATATAGCCAACCACTGTAATAGTTTTAACTATAAAAATTAAATCAAACATGTGGATGCTGAAATGGCATCACCAAAAGAGAGAAGCATGTGTTTGCTTTAGCTGAATGCAGAAGTTGAAGAAGTGTGGATGGCAGGAAAAGAAGAGATAAATAGGCCCATTCCTTCCCCTATCAAAGACTTAGCAACACATGAAAAGAAGATCATGCTGAGGATAGCCATGACCACTGTGCAGAAATGATCCCCTGAAGAGAGACACTAAGCCTGAAAAAGGCATAATCTCAGAATAGTTTTGACAGAAAGCATGGAGAGCCTGCGAGAAGCTCTAGAATGGGTCAACAGATTAGGCACACAATTATTGCTAATTATCTGGGGCATGCTATCCATTTGTTGAGTTCCGTTTTTAAATTTCCAAAAACATCAGATTGTCACTCTAGGATACAAGTGCACTCCTTGCCGGAAAGAGTCTATGCCCTCTTTTATTTTCTGCCCAGAGAGGGACATGCAAGAGAGCTTCAAACACTTGTTTGACTCATTTTCTCAGCCTGCTGTTCTTTTCATTAAAGTTATTTGTTCCTGCATTTTGATCTCCAAGAGAGCCTTGTCTTTCTCATCCATTCCCTATGGGAGAAAATGATCAAGAGAACTTGAATCAGTTTTATGACTCACCCTTAAGAGAAAAGCTTAGTGAAAAGTTTGGAACTTTGTGCTCTGGCAGAAATATGTTTGTTTCTGTTCACCTTTCATCACCTGCATATGAGAGAAGTAATGGAAGCAACTTGATTGCCTGCCCTGACCACAGGGAAGCAGGACTCACCCAACTGCTGTGGTTGTTATAAGCTGGAGCGGGCCCTTTATAATCCAGCCTTAGAATGACCCTTAAGGCAAGGACAGAGCTGACTACATTTTCTGAGAAGATTAAAAATGAAATCTATTATCGGTAAGAGCAGCCTATACTACATATACTTGATGTTTCATCGAATGGTTAATGGTTGGGATTTAGTGCTGATAGAATGAAGGCCACCTGCTTCTCCGCCTAGGGTTATTAAGTGCAATAATAGTAGCATAGAATACGGAAGGGGGAGATATTTTAAAGCTCCCCTTTGTTGCGACAGTTTGTTACCTCAAATTTCAAAATCTAGTATTTTAAAAAATACTTCATCATTGGGTGACTCTGGAAACACCTTTTAAATGTGCATTTCTTCTGTATTCCTTTTGTTACATTTGACATTTCAAATAGAATGCTGCCAATCTATGCATGTTTCATCCACTTCCATCCTCAGAGTTTCAATTCATTTATGTGTCTAATATGTTTACTTCTCTATGGCAACCACTTTTCAAGGTGTTAGGGATAAGAAATGAACAATGTAGAATGAGGTCACCTTATGCCATTCGCATGAGTAAGAAAACAAAAGAGATTATGGACACAGTATCACGTGCTAAGAAGATGAATAATGGCAATACTATTTCTGACCATGGGGCCCACTGTTAATTAAAGGGCACCAAAAGCTCATGATAAACACCTGAATCAGAGGCAGGTTATCCATGAGCAGGTTTCATATGAAGATGCTAGCACAGGTGCTCTATCTACCCTGGGAGCAGACTTAACTGAATCCAGGAACAGAAAGAAGTGAAGGATATTGAAGAGTGTAAAGCTAGAGGTCCTAGAATCTTCAGCATGCTCGCATGTTGTGTGTGCCGGTGAGTAGACCTAAGTCTGTCAGGCCACAGCTCGCTTCAAAAGGAAGGCTGGTCACAGAAAGAATCAGAGGGGGATGAAAGTGTTGGGACAGTCAGCCCCACCATCATCTTTAAGCATAGAGAGAGGAACTGGAAGGTTAAAATGATCATCAATGGCTAACAAGTTGACCGATCATGCTTATGAAATGAAGCTTTCTTAAAGATGCAGTATGATAGATTTTAGAGAGTTGGTCACCCTACTGCACAACAGAAGTCTTATTGTCTGTTAGCCAACCTCTCCTTCTCTCTGCAGTGTCCTTATCTTCTTCTATGCCATATTGTTGTCCCACCTTCAGTGACCAGTCTTCCAAGACTTTGTTTACTGAATGAATCTGTCCATGGTATCTATGTCTCCATGGCTCCTTTCATGTGGCACAATGACCCCTGATTTTATTAATATTGTTGCTATGAAAAAATTCCGTCCTTTTAATGAGTAACAGTAGTTTACTCAACAGTTTGATTTCCTTGTCATGGTTTTGCTGTTCTAAAACTGGTTCTTGTTATATAGTTCAGGATATCCCAGAATCCAGGGACTCCTGTCTTTTGTTATTGAGCCTTAGGTTACCAGTGCATGCCACCAAACTTAGGTTCTATCCCTTGACTATTGTGTATAATCCTGAAGACAAAATGAGAATTATCTTTGGGTATACATCTAGCAATAGAGTGACTGGACTATGTCATAATTCTTATATTTGTTTCTTTAGGGGACCTCTACTGTTATCCACAAGGGCGGTAAGAATTTAACCCCTAAAAGTTTGCAAAGGCCTGTTATTCCTCTACTCTTTTCAGTAAATATTTGCCTTATGTCTTTTTAATAACAGCCATTCAAACAGAATAATGATATCTCATAAGGTTTTTATTTTCACTTTCCTGATATTCAGTGATGTAGACAATTTTCACACCTGCCCAAGGACCACTTTTATTTCTTCTTTGTGAAATGCAAGACACTCATTTTCAATCTACCTGCTTGGAATTTTTATGCCTGTTGAAATGTGTAAACTTTTTGTTGTAGTCTAGAAACTAACCTGCTTTTTAAATACATACTTTGCAAATATTTTCATTGGCTCTATAATTTGTTTCTTCATTCTGCTTATTGTTTTCCAGGCTGTGCAGAAGTTTTTAACTTGTGGCATTTTCTCCTCCTCCTCCTCCTCCTCCTCCTCCTCCTCCTCCTCCTCCTTCTCCTCCTCCTCTTCCTCTTCCTTCTCTTCTTCTTCCTTCTCCTTCTTCTCCTCTTCCTCCTCATTCTTCTTCATCTTCCTTCTCTCTTTTCTTTCATGTATTTCTAGGGTTTTATATAAATATCCTACCCTATTCCAAAATCCTGAAGACTTGGTCATGTTTTCTTCTAGTAGGTTCAGACTTCTGTGTATTTCATTAAGCTCTATAACTTGGTGTATGTACAATTGTTTATATGTGTATAGATGCACAAGTGTGTACATATGTGTGAATACATGTGGATGTCAGAGGTCAAACACACATGACCTCCCTCAGGGCAGCCCACCTTGTTTCATGAGACAGAACTAGTACTCTATAGTTAGAATAGGCTGGCTGGCTGGCAAACCCAGGGGATTTTCCTCTTTCCAGTTCCCTAGCATTAGGATTACAAAAGACACCATATGCAGATTTTTACATAGGGTCTGGGGAATCGAACTCAGACCTCTATGCAATTGTGTCACATACTTTAATGACTGCACTGTTTCCTCTGACCTCCTCCAACTTTTATTTCTCTTCTGTCTGTATGTAGTACATGCCTGTGGTAGTCAGAGAACAACTATGACATTCAGTTGTCTCCTTCCACCTTGTGAATCTTGAGAAATTGAACTCATATTGTTTGGCTTGGAGGAAGTGACCTTACCCAATGAGCCATCCATCCAGCTATTTAATATTTTTTTTATGGTGAGTTTTTTATATGCTATGAGAAAAAGTTCTCTTACCACAATTCTTTATGTAGATATCCAATATCCCGGTAGCATGTATTGATAAGACTGTCCTTACAGGTGTGAATCATCAGTAGCTTGTCTGCAGATTGGTTAGCTGTAGAGGCTGATCTTTCTGGGCTATCCATTCCATTCCATTGGTTTATGTATCTATTCTGATAGGAATACCATGCTGATTGGATTACAATAGCTTTGTAGTACTATATCCCATAATATAATATTTCTCTTCTTTCTATTTCTAGCAAATATTGTGAAATGTTTGTGTTTCCATATGAACTTTATGACCATTTAGTAAGTGATTTAAAGTAAGTCTCTAAACAACTACAGTGTGAGACAGAAACAAACAAAACAAACAAACAAACAAACAAACAAACAAACAAAAAACCCAAATATTAGGATACTTCTTTCTGCCAACATTCTCTCCGGTACTGATGCTGTGGAATAAACTGAGTATGACAACGAGTCCAAAGACAAACAAGCCCTTAGGTAACTACTGTGTTAGGCCTGTTTCAGACACACCCCTGGTGTATCAGGAGCAAGCTCAGAAAAGCTGTTAATTGACCTAAGCAAAATATATCAGCTTTTGTCATACTGTTTTTCAATTGGTGGCTTAAATGATTAGTTGATACTTTGGAAGTATATAAGAAAGAACGTATTTTAGATTGAAATTTAGTATTCTGAGAGAAGAAATTGTTCACATTTTCAAACAGATAAGTACCAGACCAGCCTGACACATTACAGCAATAATAGCTATTGTTACAATGTAAATAAGTTATTACAGAAATGACTTTGTTGCTTTGTTCTACAATGCTATTCAAGGTACAATAAATGATTTGTTTAGAAATAGCAAAAACCAAAACAAACAAAACAGGTGTCTTGTACATGCAAGTGATCGTTAACAGCTATTGCATTGATGTTGGGTCTAGAAGAGATCCATCCTAAGTAGCAAATGTGGTGGAAGTGAAACATCAGATGTATTTCACACTGTACAAGGACTGCACAGTAAGAAGATGGGGCTGAAATGAGAATGGAAAGCAGGCACTGTGTTCAAGCTCAGCAACAGCTACTAAGTCACTTCACCATGAGTTCCTCTTGCAGTTACAGAAAAGGCTATTACAGAAATAAACAAATAAGGGTTACATAAGATGTCTAAGATAGTTTGTAAAGAGCTCTTGATTATCTCTCAGCTAGTATCCCTTTGTTTGTCTAATCAGCTGAGAGACACGCAGCTAGATCAAAACATTCAACTAGACCAAAACAAACAAGGATGAGCCTTTCGTTGTTGAGATGACTAAGGGAGAAATAATGAGATCAGAGTCATAAGTATCAAGCACTGATGAACCAACTGCATGCATGTCCATGTAACATCACACTATGCCCTGGTGTATAAAGAGGTGTGGCAGTGCCCACCTTTAACCCCAGCACTAAAGATAAGCAGGCAGAGACCTCTGCTTAGAGGTAGAGATATCAGTTCTCAGGCCAGTCTAGTCTACAGAGTGAGTTCCAGGCCAGCCATGGATACATAATGAGACCCTAACAAAAACTAAAAAGAAAAAAGGCATGTGATGAGAAGACGAGGATTCTTAATCATACGAAGACTGCAGAAATTGCCCATACTTTACTATAAAGTAAAGGATGGGATGGGAAATTTTAAAGGTATAAATTAGCTAGGTACCATGACTGTAAGTTCAAGCTGCATGGAATGTATATAAAATAATGTATGTATCGTCTGAAATGAATATGAAGTATCTTCAAGGGATGATGGCAGAAATGTTTCTGAACTGAAGAAAGGTGTCAACTCCTATTCCTCTGTTGGTTTCTAGAAGCCTCACTGGGGCACATGCAAATAATACCATTTGTCTTATTATCCTAAAAATGGAGAGAAATAAAGGTGAGTGTGAGGAAGCACAGAGGTATGTGTGGAGAAGAGCAGAAGGAAAAGAATTGTTGCTTTCAGAAAAGAAACAAGACTAGGAGCTGAGTTCTCCATAGGAATACTGGAGCGGGATGCAGTCAAGCATGACTATCAGGTCTAATGAGCTAAGAACAGTACAGATTGATAACTCTGCTCACTGGAGAGATGGCTCAGTAGTTAAAATGGCCAAAGCTCAGTTCCCAGCACCCACCTCAGAGCCGCTAAAACTGACTGTAGCTCCAACTTCAAGGGATCTAATACTTTCTTCCACAGGTACTCACTTAGATGTATCTCTCCATAAATAGATAAGATAAAATAAAACAATTTAAAAATAACTGGTTGCCTAGAATTTTATAACCAACAAAAATATTCACCAGAGAGAGAGTTGAAATAAAGATGTTTTCAGGAAAATAAATGAAACACAAGTTTTAGTTAAGAAAACATATAAAATACATTTATACAAATATTTAAGCATAATTTAATGTAAAAAGAACTTCTAGCAATAAAAATGAGGACCGTTCAGTGGTATAAGCGTAAATCCCTGTTAAACTTATGAATCTAAATAACTATGTACTCAATGAAGAATAAAAAACCTTATACATGTAAAAAGAATGAATAAATTCATAATCTTAGTCTGCCATGTGCTCTCAGTAGCTGACAAAGGAGGAAGAGAATATATAAATGGACAGAACTTATTAACAAACATAAGCTAATTGACATATATAAACCATTTCTTTCACCAGTAGTGAAATACGTATTTTTGATGTACAATTTGAACATTTACCAAAATTAACCATATGCTTCTTTTTACAGAAGCTTACAATTTCTGAAGGACTGCTTTCCCTCAGAACATACTCCACCAGAAGTTGAATTAAAGCAAAAAATTAGTGGGGGAAAATAGCTAGAAAAATCACCAAGTGTTCAGTTAGGCAGCTAACTCCTAAATAAGACAATACTCAAACAAGTGCATGAAAGTATTTTAACTGAATGATAATAAAGAGATTATATATTAACACTTGTACACTATAGCTGGAGTTCCTGGGTTAAGACCAGTCACCATTCTTCAAGAAAAAGATAGAATAGTTTTGAAGATATATATATATATGAAATATAATAAAGCACTCCACACTAACCCTGGCTAGGCAACACCAGCTAGCTAGGCACCAGCAGGCGGCCTTGGTCTGTTTCCAGCCCGGTGGACAGACCACATTATTCCATTAACCAGGGCCTGTCTCACCCAGGCTGTCTCCATCTCTCTGGAGCTCTGAATTCACTCTCTCCACCCATCTTGCTAAGTTCCCATGGCTGGCTGTTGCCACGCATGCCCCATGCTTCCACACTTCCAAATTCCTGCAGCTGGGTGGGGTGTACTCTTACAAACCTACGCCCTGCCTCGGTACCTTTCTCTGGAACCTGGTTGAGTATCTGCGTGAAGAAAAACACCATACAATGTTAGTTTAGAATCAACAGTTAACACAATCGCTGGGCACAGAGCCTAGCATCTTAACTTTGTAAACTAATCTATGTTAAATCCTCAAGTGGCAGATCTACCAGGATCTGCCACTCAAACTGACAGCCTCTGACTTCCTATATTCTGTCTCCCCCCCCCTTTGCTCCCGCAATCCAAAAAGGCCATTCCTCTCTTCTGCCTTCCCTCTCACTCTTCTGGACCCGGAAGTCCTACCTAGTCTTCGCTCAGTGATTGGTTTCTTGTAATATTTAGTAATTGGGGGGAAATTCCATGTATATATATTTGATTCTAAGTTAACAAAAGGAAAAAACTGAAAGAGAAAAATAATTTTTAAAAGGAGAGAAAAATATCAATAAAATGGACATAGTAAGATACGTATAAAAAGGTGACAAATTGGTTCTTTAAAATGATTAATAATGTTAATAAATTGACAAAATATGTTTGAGAATTCTGAGTGCTTGTGAGAAAACAAGAAAATACAGAATTGTTCTTGGAATGTTTTTTCATGCTCTTCCCAGGTGTAGCAGATAGGAGTGAGTTTACCTCATCTGTTGTTATCCACATGTAGCTGTGGTGCTTTTAACCCTTTCGAGTGTTAATTCACTTCATTTTGATACCCAACTATAAAATAATTTTTGTTGCAACATCATAACTGTAATTTTGCTACTGTTATGAATAGTAATATAAATATCTGTGTTTTATGAAGATATTTGTAGATCCCTGTGAAAGGGTCATTAGATCCCCAAAAGGGTTGAGACCCACAGGTTGAGAATGACTCCTCTATGCAAAAACATGGTTTTGCTATGCACGACTTCTTCTTGTGATTGGAAACTTTACTCAAGTGATTGTTCTTAACCTTCAGAGTATAAATTGTCTGATGCTCTGGATAAAGTTAGGTACTACATAAGACTTTAGTCCACCTTATTTTTAGGCTCTGCTCTCCAGGGTTCATGATGCCAACTAGAGAAGTAAGCAATATATTTCCTTCTCGTTTTCTTTAAATCTACACATTATTAAGGTCTTAAGTTAAAAGTATAAAAATTAAACTCCTGTTTATTACACAACATAAAGTATAATTTGTATATCAAAAATAACAGATTTGTATTTAGAATGTTTTTCAGGTTAGGTAATCATATATCATGCCAATAGGTAACTTTGTGAAAGTTTCTCTTCTTGGCACTTATGCCCCAACAGGTGAGCATTCAAAAAATATGCATTATATTATTTGACATATTTAAAATGCAGCCGCAGAACCTCAGCTGCACCATATTTTCTTTTTTCCTTTCCTTTTTTTTTTTTTTTAAAGATAGAAAGATTTTCTTAATTGATGACCCCAATCGTATTTCTTTAGATACAGGAGTTTTGAACTCAAATACTTAGAAGAAAAAAGTTAAGATTGCATTACCTGCAACTCATTGCCAGTAACATATTGCAAAGCAAGCAGCTTGGAAAAGGAAGGGGTGTGAGGGAGGAAAAATAAAAGGGAATTAAGTTGATCAAGTGATATATATATTTTTTTGATTCTTAAGAACTCTCAAGTCCTTTCAAGCACAGCTCATTTCTGCAGGTTATTTGCCAAACTCTTACAAAATGGAACCCAAACAGAGAATCCCTTAAGAACTTGGAGAAGGTGCAACATGAATGGCTACAATTATCCAGTAGCAAGTGGTCCAGCCTTTGGTCAACAGTGCTTCCTCCTCAGTCCCCAAGAGTGAGTGGGATAAAACGGCTTCCCCGTGATTTTTTCCATCTCTTTTCTTGGCATCTGGGCGAGCACCTTAAGGAAGTCTCATGTTTTTGCTCACATTCGTGTATGATTATAGGCCTTAGAGAGCTTTATGTGGTAATGCAGATAGTCCCAGAACGCGTGGATCAAGTTGATGGTGTTGTCTCTAGCAGTGGCATTGGTGTGGTAAGAGAACAGCACAAAGGTAATGTAGACAATGTTGTCACCCACAGCAGCATCTGTGTCTTTCAGCTCTAGAGGAGGTTCCCTGTGGCTTAAAAGGACCTGGGGGGTGGGAGGGGAGGGGGGCTGTGTGGCTGGCTCTTTGTCCTTCTTTGAATTCCTGCATGAACACCTTTCTGATGACCACATGGTCGTCATCCTTAAAAACCGTGCTGCAGACTACTGTGACTCTATCATTTTTAGATTCCACATACATGGTCTCATCATCCCTATAATGGATAACTGCTCTGTTCTCTCCTTCTTTGCCCTCTTCTTGGAATTGAAAGTATTTTTCAAACACAGAAGCAAAACAATTTTGCTTCAACATGCCAGCCTGATGCACAATAGAATCCTTGGATGCAGGTGGATTTTCCAGGTCATGTAGCAAAGAAACGTTTCCTGATTCTGGGTTTACCAAGAAACTCCTGTATGCTCTCTTTAATAACTCATCAGCTCCATGTGCCTGAAGTTTCTTGTAGAATTTCTAAGAAATACTTACCATCACTTTTGTTTTGTCTCCATTAGGATTTGAATTATGATAAAGGACTCCATCCAAATCTGCAAATGTTACTTTTAGAGCGTCTGGTTTGTTTCTGGCGGCCTCGTTCATGAACTTGAGCACAAGCATCTTCTCAAATGATTCGATTGTTCATCTCCAGCAGGATCATGGCAGTGGCTGCCCCCTCCCCTCCCCGAAGCTTCAACCTGCCTGCAGAGCCACTGCCACCGCTTCCACTGCCATCTTACCGACAAAATAAATTGCATTGAGTCTATTTGAAACCATCTAAGAGTATTAGACCCACATCCCTACCTATCCCCAAGATCACAATCATCTACAGATGTATGGAGTTTTTGTACTCCCTCTACAAATTAAAATGCAAGGAAAATATAATGAAGGTGTGTTTTAAAAATCAAGAACCAGCTAATGAAAGAAAACAAAAGAACCAGGCTCAAAGAGAGCTGAAAAGGAGGCAGGCACTCAAACCACTGGAGTCACTTCATCTCTGAGGAATGAATCTATTCTGGAAAACTTGGTCTCTGTATGACCACCTCAATAAAAAAGACAGAGGGGAGGGAAGGTGGGGACTAGTGAATTTCACAGAGGACTTCTTTCCAGGAACAGAATTTTCAAAGCATAAGATACTTATAATTCAAGATAAACCCAAAGTAAATACTTCCCATCTCACACCCTGGTAGGGTGAGGCTAACAGAGGGGGGCAGAGAAGAAAGAAGAGGGATCTGAGATGGTGCACTTAGACTTACATCCTGGATTTGGGTTACCAGGGTGATCCAGGCAAATTAACAAACTGCTAACTGTCTCAGCATAATCAAAGAAATAAACGATGGCCTTCTGAATGAAGACACTCCATTCTATTCTCCAATGACATTTCCTACAAAAATGTTTCAAGGATGACAACAGAGAGCTGTCAGCAAAACAAGTATACAGAGAAACAAGGCTCAAAGAGCAAAGCTAGTGCTGTGAGTATAGTAGTGGAAACTTAACCAACACAGCTGTTGAAAGGCTGTTCAAAGAAAAGGATGATACTTGGTGATTTTGAATGAAAATAGATAAATTTAATGTCCCAAAGACACTGAAAATGATGAAAAGTGATACAATCTTTTTTAAACAGAAAGTTCTAGTAATGGTAAAAATTTTAAATGCAAAAGTTGTGGGGAAATCTATACTACATTGAAGAGAGCATTGAAGAATTAGACTGTATTGTAGCAATAACACGATGGGAACAGAAAAAGAAGGTAGATTACATGCAGATGTTGAGAAAGCCTAGCAATCTCATTTTTAGTTATTGAAGAGTTTCAGAGCCAGAGACCCCTTCATACCTACACTCGGTTTTTCACTTTACCACTGTTTTATATTCATATGGAACATTTCTTGATTTTAGAAAATCCAAATTTGTATATTATTTCTCAAACTTTCCTTTTTCCCTAATCTCTCCTTTTTATTTACAAGATTTCATGCAGCATTTCATTCCACTCTTGTATCTCTTTCTATTGATCATGATGATTACTGTGACCTTTCTTTCTTGCTTGCTTTTTTCTTTCTTTCTTCCTGATTTCCTTTTCAGGGGTGGATTTTTCTAGACAGAATTTTTCTGTGTGGTCCTGACTGTGCTGTAACTTGCTCTGTAGATCAGGCTTTGCCTCAATTCAAAGACTATCCTCTGTCTCTCTGTCTCTCTGCCTCTCTGCCTCTCTGCCTCTCTGCCTCTCTGCCTCTCTGCCTCTCTGCCTCTCTGTCTCTCTGCCTCTCTGCCTCTGTCTCTGCCTCTCACTTGCTGGGATTAAAGGTATGAACCACCACATTCAGCTTTTTTATTTTTGATAAATGATCATCTTGAGGAGATCAGGTAATAGATTTTGGGAGATTTTTCATTGAGTGACTTTTCATAGGAATATGTGAATGGATGGTCACTCACCCCAGTTATGTCACCTACGCTGTTCCAGAAAATACACTATGACACACAAATCTAGCTTAGTGGACCAGTGAGTTCATGGGAGTTACTTCAGAGGCATAAATCTCTCAAGGACAGCTAGATCACTGAAAATCCTATGACAGCCTGGGTAATGACTCATGAAACTGCAGTTGTGGACCTCTCTGCATGGCTTGTAGACAGCTCAGAAGGTAGGACAATCTGTTGGAGACTGTGTGAATTCTGTGAGTTTCAGGAGCTCACTGAGACTTCTGAGACCTTTACGTTTGAACATTTTAAGTTTTGTTTGCTTTCTGAGTCTGCTTTCAGAAACCCCCTCCAGGAGAGAATGTTTCAATGTGATACACATGTTTCCAATAGGATATGTACTGCTTTGCTCATGGTTTATTAAGCATTATGATTTTGAAGAGGCATATCACAGAGATGAAATACCATTCGTTACATATGTCACATGTGTCATGTCTGCCGTCTGCCTACATAACACAAAGTATCATTGTTCATGCTGTCAGCCTGCAGCAAGTGCTTACCAGGCTTTTCCGTTATAAAACTCTTCTTTTTTTTACACCTATTGTTCTAGTTTCTGAGAAGGAAGTGACTGTGTACAGCCTATGCTTCTATCCTGAGGGTTGAGGACTTATATAAATTACTCATAATACCTCTACATGGGAGATTTATTAGCTCTCTGAATTATTCTTTTTAGATGTAATGTTTTATTTGTTGAGAATTTCATATGTGTACAACATATATTGTTTATATCCTTACTAATCTGACTCTAATATATTATACATGCTCTGGGGTACTACTTTGTTCCCCAAACTATTTCAGATTTGGCAAATTATGACTCTTGCATTGAATGTTGCTGTCATTCTGACATTTTTCCCTTTGGAAACTCCCTATCCCATCCCTCCTGCCCTTGCCTCTATGAGGGTATTCACCCACCCGCCTACTCCCATCTTCTCTCCATGGCATTCCCCTATACTGGTGCATCTAACACTTCAGATCCAAGGGCCTTTCCTCCCACTGAGGGCCAACAAGGCCCTCCTCTGCCACATATGTGACCAGCACCATGGGTCCCTCCATACACATTCTTAGGTTGGTGGTCCAGTCTCTGGGAGCACTGGGGGGCCTGACCAGTTGACACTTTTGCTCCCTCCCTATGGGACTGCAAACTCCCTCAGCTCCTTCAGTCCCTTCTCCAACTCCTCCATCTGGGACCCCACGCTCAGTCCAACAGTTGCTATGAATTAAATCATGGGTGATCCAAACTTTTGGGCTAATATCTGCTTATCAATGAGAACATACCATGTTTGTTCTTTTGTGACTGAGTTACCCCACTCAGGATGGTATTTTCAAGTTTCATCCATTTGCCTGTGAATTTCAGGTATATCTTGCACTTTATAAATTACAAAATGGCAATGGTTGTGCTCAATTTATATTATGAGAGAAAATTTTTTTAATTAATTAAACAGAAAGGGTGATATGTCACAGGATTTTCGCTGTCTAATCACATTAGGACAGCAGGAGGCTCGTAATTTGACATGGAAAAGAGAGGTAAAGCTAAAAGTTGTAGAGACAGAGAGCATGTCAGGGGAGAGAAGAGAAGGAAGATGGCGATGGTTGTGAACCAGCGTGGTGTTTACCAGCTACAAGTAGTTATGATATCATAAGGTTAGAATAATTGGGATAAAGCTTTTATAATTATCAATTGGTTCAGAAATTATTGTATTGGCATCTTATACATTGAGACTTTATTGATATATTAATCTGATTGGTTAACTATAAGCATTGAGTCTTGTTCTTACCAGGTTACTGGGTATTGAGATATCAAACGGCAAGGTTGGCGGGTGAATTTAGTTACTGGAATGTGGGACAGAGCTGATGGGGGCTAGCTGTAGATAATTGCCAGTGTGAACACACCGGGCAGAGAGTGGCAGTCAGGACCACGGAGAGTTGGCAGGTTCTTTTTTACTATTCCCACAACTTTAATTTCTACTTTAAGGGCCCTTTGATTAGAAAAATGATATAAGAATCCAAGATCTGGGAACTAGATGTGCTGGGTATTAATGTAGTATGGTTATGTCTAAGGTCTCAAGTAACTCAGAGTAATGAAATACAGGATATATTAACATATGGGTATATGGTATCCACAAATACCATTTGTAGTATACATATTACCTTAAACATGACTTTATATGTCTTCAACTCCAAGTCATTTGCATTTGAATATATGTTTCCCATCCCCTTTGCTTATCTGTAATTCTCTCTCTACTACTGAGAAAACTTGTTTCAACATGGTTACCTAATTATTTATATCAAGTACACAGAAACTCTTGGCAATAAAAATCTGTTACGCTTCCTATAGAGCAATAAAACTACAACACGCAATACAAGAATATGCATTGTTTGTTCTTATAAGTACAGTTTTATTGACTTATATCATGGCAGCTAAGTATCTGTACAATAGAGCGAGAGACACCCAGTATACACTCAGTCCAAGAAGCTAGAAGTCCCATAACAAGGTGATGGAGGGCAATGTTACAGAGTCAGTTAAAACTGAAGGCTTGAAACGCAGATTGTGAGTTTACTTTGAAATGCTGAAGAATCCAGAGCCTGGAGTGATAATAACTACAATAGACACACTTGCCCCACAGTGGAGCTTGAAGTTGCTGGCTGGCATCCTCTTTCCTTTGCTCCATCTGTATCCATCACCCCTAGCCTACTGGAAGGTGCCACCTACCCTCAGGTAGTCTTAAATCCCCAGTTGCTGTCCTTAACTTGTATTTCCAAATAATAAATGTTGCTGAGTTTTATTGGATATGCATGGTATTTGAGGCATGTCTTCCATGGGGGGGGGGGGAATTCGTCTATGAATAGTTTGTCAAATTTAATTTTATCATTAATTTTCCTATTAATTTTAAAAGTTGTTTGAATGTGTTACATTTAAGTCCTTTATCATATCTTGGTTTTATAAGTATTTTTCCCAACCTGTGAATTTTCTCAGAACTATCAAAACCACATCCTCACTTGTACTTCTTTAAGTTAGTATGAACAAGTGAGCCAATTTCACGTTGGTTTGTGCACTTCCCATGTCTATGTACCAATTACCATCAACCCAAGAGTAGCATAAGGTTTTTACTTTTCCAACAAATATTATGTTTCTACACATTATGTTTTAGTTCTATGATCCATGTGAAGCTGACTTCTGTGACAGGGATGAGATCTGTGTGTAGAGTCATTCTTTACGTGGGTTCATATATAGTTGTTCCAATACCATTGTAGAAAAAAAAGGAAACAATTAACAGTGTTGAATCTTTCAACAATGTAATTAAATTTCTAGAAAGAGACAACAAAGTGCATTAGGAATGAGAGAAGACACTAAAGCAATCATGTTAAAGGTGTAGAATGAGAAGGTCAACACAATGATAGAAAGCACTAATTGGTAGATTATTACAGTAAACTAACCCTGACAGAAATGATGACTGAGCTAATGGGTATTTGTTCTACTGCTGTTAGTAGTGGTGGTAGTCAGGAGTGTGCCTGGCTGTATGTGTATGTGAGGACATGTGAGTGGTGCTGAGAAATATGTGTCTTTTTGTGTAGTGTGTGTAAACTTGTATGTGTATGTGTATTCATATGTAAACAGAGGTGCATGTCTCTATGTGCATATGTATAAAAGCAGTAGGTGGAATGTGAATGTCTTTCCTACATTTCTCTACCTTATTTTTGAGGTACAATCTCTTATGCGGCCTAGAACCCATTCACTTGGCTAGCATGTCTGGCCAGAGTTCCAGGATCTTCCTATCTCTACCTCCACAATGCTGAGATTCGGCTACACATCCACAGCCACCTCTGCTTTGTTATGTGTGTGTGAAGGTAGCAAACTCAGTTCCTCACCAATGAAGCCATGCCTCAGACACTCACACTAATGGTTTTGATTCAGAGCTTGTACATGTTAAGTACATATTCTGTTTTTAGAATAGATACAATAATGGTAAGGACATCAGAAAAATCCATGAATGAATAGCTAAAATTTCCATGAGAAAGAAACAAAACAAAAGAATGCTAGACTCAGTCATACTACTTTCAAGAGTAAATGTGAGATAAATCTGTTTTTTTATGAAGTAAATAATGAGCTGTAGCAGAAAATCTTCAAAAGCTTTCTATGGTGACTGACTACCAAACCCACAGAATTAGTAGCTTCGATTCTCCTGAGGTGATGGACTACATCATGAAAGAAGAACAGGGAGGCTTCAATTCCATTTTTGTTTTATCTAGAGTACCCAGTCCTTTTTTTTCTCATAGAATTTTCAAATAATAATGTCCAATATTTTTAGTAAATTTTGCCTAAGGTCAAAAGCATTAAAAGCATACTTCATTTGATATTCAGAATATTTATACCTACCACTGATTGCTAGTTAGCAACATTTATTAAATACACATTTGTACCTAACCTTTACATTCTTATTTTAGCTCACCATCATAGGTTACAGGCCTCACAGTGGGGCCTGTCACAGTGACAGGACTTTGAGACGGCAGGTCATATCACATCCACATATAAGAAGAGAGAGCTGCAGTAGTATATGCATGCCTACTATTCAATTTCATTACCAGTATAAAATAACCCCGAGAATGGTGCTCGTCATTTCTGGTTGGATATTATCCTGTAAACTGGCCTACAAACCAGCATGATCTAGACAGGCTTTCATTGAGACTCAATTTCAGGTGGTTCTAAATTGTGTCACATTCACAGTTAAAATAAACACCATAATCATCCTTTGTCAACTCAGCACCCAAGTTTAAGCCATAACCATGTATCCTGTGATCTCACAGTCTCCTGTGTATCTCATAATATAGAGTATAGTGTAACTTTAAAGTTACCACATTTTTTAAAATTCCCAACACTTTAAAATTTCAAATTCTCTTAACTGTGAGTTTCTACAAAATCAAAATCAAGTCATATAGTCCCAGCATACTATGGCATGGAATAAGCACACTTTTGCAATGCTGAGAATCATATACAGGGCCTCATACAAGCTACTCAAGCACTGAAATGACTTTGCTAGAGCCCCACTTCCTACCATTAACCTTGTAAAGGACTTTACACATGGAAATATTTTAAGAAGTGTTTACTTCCTGGAAGAAGCAGAAAATAACCTTATTCCAACACAGTGTTGCTGAATACAGAATGAAGGTTCAGACTTTGTCAATTACTGGAGCTTCTTCTAACTACACAATGACAAAACTTCCAATAATGCTCATTGGTGTTTTTCATATGTAATTTTATGTAGGTATGATATGATATTTATATACTTTAAATTTTCCTTGTGCCTTTTATTTTCTCTATGTGTGTATATATGTAGTTCATTTTGGAGCTACTTCCCTACCCTACTTCATGACTTAAACTTCAAAATGTCTGTGAGACAGGGCCATTATACCTATAATAAATGCAAAATCCTATAGTGCATATCAATGCCCAAGGTTGTTGGCCATCCCTACACCCAGAAGCTACTTCCACATTGCCCAGCTCTACTACTAAAAAAAGGGAAACCATCCCTCTGTACTCATGGATGACCTAGAGCAGAAGCCTCAAATGATAAAAATGTTCTAATGTCCTGGGCTTATACAGCAAATTCTCAAGCAAAATAATCCTCCACAGGATCTCAGTGAACCTGCATCCAACAGCAGCCTGAACAATTAAAAGGAAAACTCCGGAAATAAATAACTCAACAGTCTGAAATAAATAACTTTCAGTAGAGTGTATTATTGAATTGTTCGAATTTATTGTGACTGTTGTGGTTAATCTCACAGAATGCCTAAGTTTATATATAAAAGTCTGTCATGGGTATGTTAATATATGATAGAGTCATACATATTTTGGCGACATTTCAGACATCTGAAGAAAATTGTGGGCAGATCGTCTGGGGATGGCCAGGGGCAATGAACAGCCAAGAAAGGGAGGAGCTAGATTTGCACTTGGGAGTTCTGGGTCACCTACACCCATTTAGGACAATATTTGTACCACTAAACTCTTCCATGTATAGGAAAATCAGGAGTATTAAAAATAAACCCCTGTTCCATTCAGTCAGTTGCTTTCTAGATTACATGCATTATTATTTAAAATGGACTTAATCTTTTATCATCCATTTGAGATCTTACCATTCATTTGAGATGGCAGGAGTTATCACATATCTAAAGTGACATTTTTATCTTCAATAAATTCTAATTCAGTTCATACATTAACTGGAGAAACACAATTTTAAAGTGGTTAATCAACTTTATGGATTCCTCATTCCATACCAGTACTGGCATGCTACTGTAACAAAAATATTAATTAATGGGTTCCAACGATACCAAGCTGCTGGTGTCTTTATCCCTTTAAGGCAAATCTGTGTCAAAGAATAGCCTTGTTTAGCAATTCATAATCTTCAAATGTGCTACCATTTTCAATGCTATAATTATTTTCTTATTTCTTCTACATTTACGGATTTCTTTTATAGGGATAATTTGACACTTTGACTTCAAATAATTCAGAAATTACCAAGTCTATAACTCATAAATATACTTTTATTGTCAATCCTATGAAAATTTCATTTTTTTCTTGCCCACCATTCAGCCAGTTTTAAGTTGACTGATAAACCCTTGAGTGATTGCAGTTATCTAACCATGGCTGCTATGAAGGAGATAGTGCACCTTTCAACAACCATAATGCCATTCACACAATGGTATTCTCTGTTTGGAACAAAATTGTGTATTATATATTTATATAGCTTTTCTATGTAACACTGATGCATAAGATTTATTTCCAATCGTCAGTGTATTTTGGAGTTAAATTCCTTGCAGCTAATATTTTATAATCCAAGATTTATAAACTCCTGAATAGCATTGGTGATGAATTTAATGAACTTTCATTACCATGTATTATTTTTAATCTAGTTTTCTGTCTAATTTTTCAATATCTTTAACTCAGTGACTATACAGTCATAAGAAGGAGGTTATCTAACCATGCCCCTCAGATCAAATTTTAAAGTTTGATGACAACAGACATCTTTATTTACTAATGAATTGCTGTTAAAATTCTTTACACACCACACCGTTTCTCTACTCTGCCTTAAAGTCTGTCTTACTATTTCTAATTTCTTTTGAATATACCTTTTACTCTGCGAGTGTGATCACCCCTCCACTCTCATTCTCCAGACAAACCAACATGAACTCCAGTCATTCTCTTTCCATTAGCAAACCAAATCCTTTAAGTAATCCCTCAGCCATCTGTTGTTAATCTGAATAAATCTTTACAGAAACTTGGTAAAGAAAAGTCATTTCTCTTAAGTTGAAGTTCTGTACATAAACAAAATAAGGTTAGTTTTTATGTTAATACAGGAACATACTGATATTTTTCCAAAAATCAGGTCAATGATAAACTGTCATTTTAAACTCTGATTATCTTCCGACTATTAATATCATTTAGGACTGCAAATTAAAGTTGAAAGTGAATAAGTCTTAAATAATTTAGTCATACCTTAAGGCAATTCTTTTTAGCATTTTTAAGGGGGATTTCAGGTTACAGTGATGAAATATTTACATTTAAAATAAGTTTTGAATGTCCCTGTCCAGAGCCATAAGCTTGATTTTGACAAATAATAGTTCTTAAGTGAAGTAATTTCAGCGTTCATGTCTAGTACTTTTCTTCAATTTATTAATATTCTTAAGGCATCTGTGCCCAATCATTTCCTAAACTTTAAACACAGGTTTTAGCTACTCTGCTGCATTCATCATCTATTTGAAGTATTTTTAACAAGTAAGGAAATAGCATAGAGAAAGATAAGGTAAAATCTTGAACAGAGGTAAAAGAAACTTGAATGGAATCTGAGGAAATTGACAGATACTCAAATTTGTTAATTTTAGGAGATCATCGCAACATTTTAGGCCAGGAACATCGGTTAGGGGGAGGAAGGAATATTAAAAGCAAAACATGTTTCCATCGCTTTTCATCAATGTTTATAACATGTCATAAAGCCCTACTTAGACTAAACTGTGAGATTCTAACACAGATAATGTTATACCTCAACTGCTTCACTAAACCATTAATTCTAAATAGCATATGACGTCTACCAATATGTAGTTATAATGGAAACCATCTACCTATTCCTTCTGAGTTGGACCATAATCACCATGACAACTGTTCCACTATTGATTTTTCTATCATGCTGGGATTTTGGCAGGGACTAGAAAGAAACAAGTTCATAAAACCCTTTTATACTTACAATAGATTTCATTTACATTTTTAAGAATAAGTAACCTCTCCCTCAGTCTATGACAATACAATCATAATGCTACTCTCATTGTATAAACTAAGAAGTGTAAAAGATTAATGCACATTTTATATGATATAAAATCATGATAGAATGTTAACAGATGTAATTCTAAATCTGCATCTGATTTGTAGTAATGGTTTACAAACTAAACACATTTTTCAACCTCAATTACTTCTGTGCACACAGAAAATAAAATATTAGCCAAATACAAAATTTGAAATTAGAGAATGAGACAAACTGAGAAATGCTATGTTTGATTAGTCGCCTACTTGGGGATTCCTGTGAGAACACATTTATGGTGTTGCTATAATGAGCAAGTGTGCTTCCTCTTCCAAAGGCATCAGCTTGTCTAATTAGGATTTTGGACAATTTGCCATGAATAAGTTACAGAAAAAGTTTCGGATTTTTGTGAGCAATATATTTTCCTAATCATTCCATTTTGCTAAATTTGGCTTTTTCTCAAATCCCTCATTTATTCTGGAACCTTCATAACTGGTGCTTACTCTTTTGTTGATGATAGAATCATCCTTATATCCAAATAAATTGCCTGTTGACCAACACCTTCAGAGGAATAAACTCCTTCAAATGGGTCTAGTTACACATGGATTTTCCTTGGTGGCTTCCTTGTACCCAGTACAATTTAATTATGTTGGTCATTTAATGACTCAAGCCCAAAGAACCTGTGTTTTCATTAATGTCTAAAAACTTAATCAAAACTGTAGCAGAAAATGAGGGAATGCTGTGTAATTTAGCCTTATTTAACTCAGCTTACAATGTTCTTACAGCTTAATTTTACACTCTATAGCTTCAGTATGCTTCCCAAATGGCCAAGAAGTTGCGAGCATATGGTAAGCTATAAACCAAAATTTGTCACGTTATTTTGACATTAAAGGTGTAAAGTATAAGCTCTGATGGAAACAAGTACTTGTGTATTCTTGCTGAGTAGTCTTGGTAGAGATTCGGTTTTCAAAGCCCTACTTCTGCTATGAGGCCATTTCCTATGCATCTACTTGAGAAAAGAAAACTTTTCAGGTTGTGCCCAAGCGTGGTCCAGGCTATTTTTATATACTGTATTTTATGTTATATATCATGTTCTTAAATTTTCCTACAGTGTCTTCTCTTCCTACTTCCAATTAATATTCCAAACCCCTGCAGAGTGGTTTAATTTCTCACCCCTTGATGGGAGAGAAATGTGTCACCAGAGTGCTTCGTAGGTGACAATCACAGCCATCCGCATGCCTTTCTCAGCTGTCATGGCCCAGAGCATACTAGATGTAGGGAAGGGATCTTGGAATGCATACCCCAAAGAAGACATGAAGAGTGTAATCTCAGTGGCTCCAGGGGGCAAGCTCTCCAGCAGCTTGAAAGAAAACTAAGAAGCATCAATTCATATTTTATACATTGTTTTAGAAAACTATTTAATGTATGGGCTATGTAGAGTATGATCAGTGAAGGTTGCTTCCAACTGGACTACTGGCCATCAGCTTAGCATCCTCAAAGCTTGCATGACAGTGGTCCAGCCTGTGACCATCCCATTGCAGCCCTCTTCCCCTCCCTGACTGCCATCTCTCTTACTCCCCCAGCCTTCTTGCTTTCACTGAGCTAGGTTTCTTACAATAAATGTAAGTAGACAATGTAATTACTCATGGAGAAAACTGCAAAATGGAGTTGCTTAGCTGAAACCTAACACCTTGTGTTCTTTGTGTCTCTCCTGAAGGCCCTTTTCATGTAAGCCTCCATTATCTTCTCTGGGTTGTTAAATGATACAAGTCAATGGTGTGCCTCCATCCCCCCTCCTCTTCACACAATCCCTTGCTTCACCCCTTCTTATGCAGGCCTTGGCTTTATTCTGCTGCCACGTTAATACTTGCCCTGAAATCCTATCACTTTGCTGGAGGATTGATGTAAGTCTCCGGCAATTAACATAATTACAAGCCTGATTATCTTCTAATTGCATTATGAGTATTTGGTTATTCACTACACAAATTAGAGAAAATTAAAGAGGAGCAAGATCCTGGGGTGTGGGCGTTGTGCTTTCTAACACAGTTATAAGGATTTGAATGCAAAGTCTTAACCAAGGTAAGGACCGTTTCCAATTTCTATGGGCTAACAGTTGATGCAATTGGGAGAACTCTTTCCTTTTCCTTTCATTTTCCTTGTTAATGACACAAAATTCCCTCTGAATTATTTATAAATTCTCTGCAAAATGCCAATGAGGATCAGATGAGCTCTAGCATGTCTTGTTGCTCTTTGTTGGTTTTTGTAATGAGTTTGTGATCAGAGGACATGAATGAATGAATAAATAAATAAATAAATAAATACTGGGAGATTACTGGACAAATAACAAGTATAAAATACTTCAAGTCACACAGGGAACTTATAAATGAGAACATGAACAATATATAGAAATAATCCTAACAAGAACTCCAGGGTGAAATACACTTTTGTAAAGATGATGAGCTGATCAGGTCTCAAATGTGCAATCTTTCAACCACACTGTGGTATCAGACTCAGATCAAATTTCTCTCTAAGTAGAGGGCAGAGACATCCGCACTGGACAGTTACATGACAAATGACTGCTTTTCCTTCCGTATTTCACAGTGCTGTATTCTCTTACTTGAATCTTACGCTGTAGCATAAGACTCCTAAAAGTTCAGAAAATAGCTTCATAGGTGGGTTTGGATCACACAGAAATCTCAATTCTTGATAATCAAATAAAGACAGGTAGGCCTAGAGACCCTACAGTAAAGGACATGATGACATATGCCAAAGCAAAACGAAACTCCTAATAACATAACCTGCTAGCATATGCCAAGCAAAACAAAACACCTTGCAGACACTATTTCTCTCAACTCCTCTTCTGACACTTGAAATCAGTTGACATTTAAAAAGGAAACTTTATTAAACGACCAGGGAGAACAAAATGAAAAATTTTCACATCAAACAAACAACATATAAATAGCCAAATGATATACCCCCAAGCTAACAGGAATTTCCCCAGCTCTGTGGAGGTCCTCTACCTTGGCTTGTTGCCAGCATCTCTGCAAAGTGCATGCTGTACTTTGGGACCTAGGACTGTGTGCTTTGAAGCATACCAGATGTTTTTATGTAAAGGATCACATTTAGAATTGCAAACCTTTCCAGAACTCTACCACTGAGAGAGACAAGCTATCTCCATAACTATTGAAAGGTTAAGACTCGGGAATTAATGCAATAGTATCTACCAATCCATCTGGGACACATTTTTCTTTTTCTGATCCAAAATATGTGAACTCATGTGAACCAAACCAGAACTGCCCAAAATACTGTCTCCAGGTAGCTTTTATTCAGCAATCTCCAAAATTGTTGACACAGAGCTTTACTTTCTATATGTGTGTTCAAGAAATACCCATTTTAGTGGGACTTAGCTGAGGTGAGATTGGGAGTTAAGGAAGAGCCAGCAGCAGGTGAATTATAGCCACAGTGGACCATGAATATTAGGTATACTGAAAGCTTATCTGAAGGATTGAAAGAAGCAGGGTGCTACCTGAGCTTGGGCAACGTGAGTTTTTATTAATTTAATAAAGATAATGGTTGAGTTCCACACAATGAAACAGTGTCAGCTTTTATACTGTTCTGGTCCAAGAATTGCTAAAGGAATAACACAGACTCAAATATTATGCAAAGGCAAAGAGAGTTTATTCTGCAGAAATAACCAGCATGCTTGGGGGGGGGGGGCTGTCAACCATTCATCAAAATGATGACCACTTGAGGCTATGGTGATTTTCTAGAAGGGTGAAGTAACCTCTAATATTATTGGTAGCGGCAAAACAGTGACTTTAGTACAATTTTGATTGTTTACTATATTAGATTGGTTATATTTGGTGAGACCTTGAAGAATTTCAGACCAGATCAGCTTTAGTCTCATTATCACCTTAGGCCACGTGTCCTGGGAACTGACTCAGCTCTGGACTTCCGGAACTGACTTCTCTAGTTCAGTGTTATCTTTGACTAAAGACCTACTGTCAGTGGATTCCTCCTAGGAGCCTTATTCATGGGAAATTGAAATTTTTTTCTCTTTTCATGTGCTTATTTTCTCAGTTGACTTCCCAATACAACCTAGACTCTACTGGGGTACACATGAGCCTGATGTGAAACCAACAGCAGATCCTCTCAGATCATAGAACCAAGAAACCTGAGGTAGATTTCTGCATCAAGAATATTGTTTCCTAGCCCAGGCCTGAGGATGCAAGAGGCTAGGACAAAAAGGGTGCTCAGGATTTCTGGGCTTGCCTGGGCAGCTCAGACTTCCACCAGTTAATGAAACATAAAATGTTTTCCTGGTGAAGAAACAACTGAATTGTAGAATTCCAGAAGAAATTCATGGACAAAGGAGCTGGAGGAGGGGTATATGGAAAATATTCCAGAATAAAGAGGAAATATGGAGGAAAGCAAGAGCAAGTGTGTGAGGAAACAAGAGAATACAGGGGTGCTGATAGTGTGCCAAAGCAGGCATCATCACAAATGAGGGAGAAAAACAGTGTGTTTCATGGCCTTAAATCCAGGAAAAGGAACTTTGTTAGCGTATAGCAATGGAATGGTGAAATCAAAACTTTTTAAAACACTGTTAAGCAGAGTGTGGATAACCAGCTTGGAGTGGAGGACACATAGATGTGATGTGAAGCCCCTATCTAGTAAGAGATGCTTAGAGCTTTCAAGCAAAGGATGGCTTGAAGCTAGCTTAGGTTGGTGGCAGTGAAGACATAGACCTGTAGACAGATGCAAAAGATGTAGAACAAGCTGCTTCCGTGGCACTGGACAAGAGGTGAGACACTGAGATCTGAAGTAGTAGAATGTAACCAGGCAAATCTCAGACTGCTGGGGTCTAACCTGAAAAAAAAAAGAAAGAAAACTGTGAACTCAGGGTTAAATTTCCTGTTTGTTAAACTCATGAAGCACTCAGACAAACGCAAGCAGAAAGAGTCAGGAAGTCCTTAAAGGAACAGGTTTGGATCACACAGAAATCTTAATTATGATTATAAAAAAATGAAGAATCAGAGTTATAGACCCTAACATAAAGAGAGGTCTACACTACCAGGGGAGAGAGAAGAAAGCAAGGATAGCATTGAAGAGATCCAGCGTCAGTCAACTCAGTGGGAACAGAGGAGCATAAAAAAGGGATCCCATGTATAAAATGGCGGGCTTCTAAGAGCAGACTGGGAGAAGAGGCATAGCCAGGAACAAGGGAGCTCTCAGCTTAGTAGAGAGGGAGAGAAGGCTGTGGATTTGACATGAACTCAGCTTGTTCATGGACACAGCAAAAGAAAACTGGCGAATTGCAGAGATGATTACTATACAGAACTGTCAAGGCACAGGAGTGGAGTGGATGAAGGAGAGACCAGTTGTTAATACGGCCTGAAATCTATTGTTTGCTAAGTTCATTGAAACAGGAAGAGCAGGGAAAGTGATGTGAACTCCACTTTAAAATTTAAGGGAAAGGGGACTGAGAAAATCACTCAATAGATAAAAATGGTTGCTGCCAAACCTGAAGACCTGAGTTTGATTCCCAGGACTCACAAAAGAGGAGAATCACCTAATGCTAACTTTTTTCTGGCTTCGACACACATGCATTGTATACACACATGTACACATGTGTACACACACACACACACACACACACACACACCACATCTCAACAAATATAGTGAAACTTAATGAAAAAAAAAAAAAAAAAAAACTTGCTTCCCCAGGGAGGCAGCAACAGTGGCAACTGGCCTGACCCCTCGATACTCCTGGAGACTGAGCCACCAACCAAAGAATACACATGGAGGGACCCGTGGTGCTGGCCACATATGTGGCAGAGGAGGGTCTTGTTAGCCATCAGAGGGAGGAGAGGCCCTTGGGCCTGAGGGTGTTAGATCCCCCAGTATAGGAGAATGCAAAGGAGGGAAGCTGAGAGTGGGTGGGTGGGTGGGTAGGTGGGTGGGGGAATACCCCCATAGTGGCAGGGGAGGGGGGAGGGAATGGGGAGGTTCCAAAGGGGAGATCTGGAAAAGGGGAAACATTTGAAATGTAGATAAAGTATAAAAAATAAAAAAAAATAAAAAAAGCAAAAAATAGCTTCAGTGAGGTGGCAGAAGGAGGCTTCTGGCCAAGGGGTGTTGGCTTTGTGATTTGTATCACAGGAGCTTGAAAGCATCCCCTTATTGTTTTGTCAGGGATTAAGTTCTACAAACAGGAAACATATGGAGCACGATAACAGAAGAGAAAGAGGAAGGAAAAGCACAGAGCTAGTAATTCACACCCAAGGGGAAATAATTAATAATAATTAAAACGAACTCTAACAACAAAGATGTAAGTAAAGCCAATGATTACTTATTCACTACAGAGATGCTTTAGAGAGCAGAGATATACTTCCCCACTCTATCCCACATTAAAATGCACTTCCACATCCCATTTTAATGCAACAGTACAGAATACAGATGTTCACAGTGGAGAAACATGAATTACAAGTATGAAACGTAAATTATAAAATATAAATTAGATCTCTTCTAAACAGCCAGACGTATTATTGCACAGAATCTTCTAGAATGTGACCTCATCATTTGAATATTAACATATAAAATCATTCACCACTTTAAGTCTGGGTAGTATCTCAAGAGGAGCAAATGAGTAACAAATGAAGCCTGGGGAAGAGGGGCTGGAGTGGGGCTCAGCATTAAGAACGCCTACGGTGCCGCTCTGGGAGACAGCCTGGATCTCCTTCCCAGCACCCACATCTGGGGCTCAAAACCACCTGTAGCTCCAGCCCCAGGAGATCTAAAACCTTCCTCTAGATTCCTTGGGCACCTGCATTCTCATGTGTACATAGCACAGAGCCCTGTCCATACACAAGTGCATACATAATGCAGGAAATAAGACAAACCCTTTAAACAGAGAAACACCTCTTATTACGTGGTTTAAAGTTTGTAATTCACAGCCTGCCAGTGGTGGTGCACGCCTTTAATCCCGGCACTCTGGAGGCAGAGGCAGTTGGATTTTTGAGTTCGAGGCCAGCCTGGTCTACAGAGTGAGTTCCAGGACAGTCAAGGCTATACAGAGAAACCCTGTCTCGAAAAGACAAAAAAATAAAAAATACAAAAATACAAAAATAAAAACGAGAACATTGAAACTGGTAGGAGCCACTGGTTTAAGTGACTTGTCACCTGTGCTCCCTGAGAAGTTCATTTTGGGGTATTTTATCCTCTGAGACAGATGTGGATGGGGAAAGGATTTGATGCCTGGGACCTGGAGGCTTCTAGAGTCCGTTGAGCAAACCAGAGACAGGCATCTCACCCCAGTTTCTGTTTCATTCAAATAGAAGGTGAGAGACAGAGAACTCTTCTGGCGTGCTCACACTCTGTCACTGTTTTGAACCAAAAAGAAAGCACTGTGTTTTCATGGAGACTTTTTGAAAAATGTGTTATGATTATGATCAATATTATATTAATGAAACATATCATTACAAGATGAGCATTAACTAACTTTGCAGCTAGGGTACCATCAATTGTCAGTCCAAAATGACATTCTCAAAGAGAAACTAATATCCTGATTCTGGCTCTAAGACTAGGTATGTCTTATTTTTCCAAAAATGAAAGTAATCTCCTATGATGTCTGGGGAGTAGCTTTAGTCATGCCAACCACTGTCTCGAAACCCTGTCTCGAAAAACCAAAAAAAGTTTGTAATCCACATGATTGAGTGTCTTGACTAGGAGTTTCTCCTGCAGTCACTCTGGGTTTAACTTCCCCAGCTGACTTTTAAGGCTAGAAGACTCATTTCAATAGATGGGTTTCTACCTTGCAGTTTGCCAAATTTCACCACTCTGCCTTTTCACTCCAACTACACCCTGGCAGAATTGAAAAAATGTGTAGATGTTCAGTGGAGTAGAGACAGAGTTGATGCCTGCCCAGGCTAAGAGAGCAATGGCAGCTTTCAGATTCACATGGAGACAAATTCTTCAGACATCAACCCCAGTTTTAGTCTGGCCCCAGTCTCTCCTGACCTTTTCAAAAACATCGCTACCCCTTGTTACCGACTATTCCAGGAAGGTCACAGATACTAGGGACAATCTACTCATGAAGAGAAAGTTGTTATCTTGTTCAGTTTGGGACATTTCAGCTTGTGATGGGTGGACCACATTGTTTTGGATCTGTGCAAGGCAGCCCAAGTTGAGAGTACCACTCATAGCTCACAGTCAGAACCCACAGTCCATCAAACGCATGCTCCCAATGTTCTACTCAGCCCCGTTTCTTACAGATTCCATCACCACCCAGTAGTGCCCAGACAGGGACTGAGATTTTTACTCTTGAGACTTTGGGGAAGATTCCAGATCTAAACTAAAGCAGAACTTACTCCTTCCTTTAATCCTTTTTTTAAAAAAACGTTCTTGGCAATTCTTTGTGAATTTCACATTATGCATCTCAATACCACTTATATTCCCAGCGCTTCATATCTGCCTTCTTCCCTTGTAACCTCACTTCCCCCAAAAGAAAACAAAAACCAAAGTGATAAATGGATAAATAACAACATCTTGCTATGGAAGCAGTGTCATGTCACACAGTACACTGCTTTGCCTAAACAGCTTTACTTGCAAGTGTTCATTACTTTTACTTTTTTAAAGCAGGCATCGGTTTCTAAAGCATGGTGTTAATGCAGGGATGTGAGTCCTCTCTAAGGTCAGTAAAACTAAGAATTCAGAGTTATACTTTCCAAATGACTTTAACCCTACTTGGTCGTTTTATCAAGCTTGCCCACAACTTCTCAATTTCTGTGCCTAAAATAAAATATAAAATACATCACCCAGGGCTTCAAGGTTCATGCTCATGTTCTCAGTGTTACTTGGGAAGAGCTTAATTATCACTATTTCTCCTGAATTTATTAGTATCGTCTTTTACTTTGATTACTATGTTTAATAACCTGTTCTAATTCTATCAATCATTTCTATGGATATCCCTCTGTTCTACTAATGAATCCTCTTTAGTTGTGAATAATCTAAAAGAGGCATTTCAATTTTAGAATTCCAGGGGTTGGGAGAAAGTTCAATTTGTTCTAATTTGTTAGAACACTTGCTGTACAGCCTGGAGAGAACCTGAGTTCCTGTCGGTCACGATCATGTGGGTGGTCACATGTTCCTGGAAGCTCAATGCTGTTGGAGGTGAAAAAAGAAGATTCACTAAAGGTGGCTGCCTATCAGCTTAGTTCCAGTATAACTGAGACTCTGTCTTGAAGAAATAAGGCAGATAGAGAGGGTACCTGATGCCCTCACATAAACACACACACACACAGAGACACACACACACACACAGACACATACAGACACATACAGACCCACATGCACACAGACACATACAGACACACACAGACACACACAGACACAGACACATACAGACACACACAGACACATACAGACACACACAGACACACACAGACACAGACACATACAGACACACACAGACACAGACACATACAGACACACACACGCACATACAGACACACACAGACACAGACACATACAGACACACACGCACACAGACACATACAGACACACACTGACACACACAGACACAGACACATACAGACACACACACACACACACACACATACAGACACACACACACAGAGACACATACAAACACACACACACAGACACATACAGACACACACACGCGCACACACACACACACACACACACACACATATATATGAATGAAATGGACAGAAAATGCCACGCTGCCTCATAAATAAGTTTTTAAAGCTCTGCCTGTATTAGAACTCGTAACACAGGAACTGGATAATATGGACCATAAGTCACAGTTTATGGAATAAACCAACTGCTTAATTAATACCCCTAAAAGTCCCTTGCTGACACATACCTTTTTAAGCTACTTATTATAAAATGAAACATATAATTTCTGAGAAAATAGGAGTCACATATTTTCCACTGTATGTAAAATGAGTAAGTTCTGATACTAAGAATGTCAGGCAAAAAATACTTCATTCATTAATTTTCCAGGGGAAGTGGTTTTATTTTATAATGCTTAAAGGTTAGCATATAGCCTAACTTTTTTTGTATGGTACTGGGAATTGAACTCAGACCCTTGGGCATATGAAGCAAGTCATATGTTTTTGAGTGATATCCCAGCCCAGAACAATATGTTAACAGCCTGTGTTTTAGAGGAGTTTTAAGGTCATGATAAAATTGAATAGACGGTGAAAAGACCTCCGTGAAAACATGTTTGCTACATTTTTTTAATCATGCTGACAGTTTAACTTAAACAAAGACAGGTTTCTACTGACTTGTGTTTTTAGAGGTTAGTCCATTTCTCTGCTCCACTGCTTTCTGGCCTCCGCTAAAGAGGTTCTTGGATCTAGAGATTGAAACTGCTCACTAGCGGTAGCCAGGAGGGTAGAGAAAGAGCTATATAGAGAAGCCAAAGAGAAGTTACTGTGACCTATGACACACCCTTAACCCTAATAATGCTCTTTCTCTAGTCAGCCCCTGCTTCCTATTAGTCCATTCAATTGCGAATCTATCAATGGACTGATTCATTGATTAGGTCACTCTCCAGCTCCTGAGAGCCCCACTCTTGTCTATTGCCCTGGTGACTGAACTTTCAGCAGGTGACCTGTGGAGAGCATCAACCGACCCCAGCAGCACAGCCAGAGACTTCCCAATGTCTTTACCCTAACTACAGTAGTGTGCTTGTCACAGCAGATTAGCTAATACAGTTCAATTAGTAGAACTGAAATCTACAGCTCACATTATTGCTTGGTTTGGGTGTTGTACCTCATGTGCTTGGGATAAATTGTGATAGTGCACATAACTCCCGTGGTACCCCACAGAGTAGTTTCCCCACCCTCAGAATGCTCTCTGGCTGCCAGTTCCTCTTCCCTTCTTGCTAGATCCAGGCAACCACTACCATTAATTTTACCTTTACAAGAATGATACATGAGGTCTTCCCCCCCCAAAAAAAAAACCCTGACGTGCCTTTAAGACTTTATAATCTCAGATACAGCAACTTCATTGTTATCCCAACCATGCTGCTTTTTAATATTGTCTGCTGTAGAAAACAAACAGACACAAGCATTAAAGCAGAAAAGTCCACTAACAGCTAAAGAAAGGAATACCACTGATCAATAATTGCCAATAACTCTATGAGGCAAGGAGCACAGGTTCCACACTCCAGATATGCTGCAATAGCTAAAGCAGATCATATCCAGGCTCCCTTGTGTGCTGTGTGTTTTCTAGGTTGCTTTCCCTGTTGCTATGGAAAAAATCTGATAAAAGCAACTCAAGGGAGAAAGGGTTGGCCATGGACCACATTCACATGAACAATCTACCATGGTGGGGAAGTCAAGGCAAGAGGAGCGTGAAGCAGCTAGTCGCATTGCATCCACATTCAAGTAACAGAATAAGAATGCATGGGAGCACTCTGCTTGCTTCCTCCATTTTGTACAATGCAGAATTCCCTGTCCAAAGAGTAGTTATGCCCATGATTAAGATGGGGCTTATGAAATCAATTAGTCTAAGATAATCCTTCCCAAACATCCTCAGTGGTGAAACTTATTCTACATAAACAATTCACAGGTATGCCTAGGAGCTTGCCTAGATGCTTTTAGATCATCACACTGATGACCAATACCAACCATCACACCCGTGTTCCAGCCACAGGGCTCTGCTTGTGATCCTGCTTTCTGTGCCCATCTATTAAGAAAACAGCAAGACAGAGTAATAAATGGGTGGCTGCAAAACATGTGTCCAGTGGAGATTAGATTTGTGGAATTTTAGTCTTCCCTGTATTCTTTATCTGTAAGTCCTAAACAGAAATATTAAAATTAGCTGAGTGTAAAGGCAGAGGGAGAGATGGTTTTTCCTCAGACAATAAAAAATTTATATATGGTGCACACCAAAGGCTCTGAGTTGGCCCACCTCAACATCTACCCCATCTATGAACTGAAGAGGCGTGTCCTGCAGATGCAAAGCTACAGGATCTCCATGACACAGGGCACCAACAGGATAACTGGAAAGTGTCCTGGTGAGGATCTAGCATTGAGAGTGTGGCAGAAGCCAGATACTTCCAACCGACTGCTGCAATGCGCATTTCCAATAAAAACTGTTCAGGCAAAGTACAGCTGGAAGCTGTGACATACAAGCAGTTTCCAGGTAGAAATGATTTTGGTTTTTGTTGTTGTTTTTGTTTTCTTTTTTGGGGGCAGGGTTGCAAGGTCAGAGGGTGGATATGAAGGGACAAATGATGAATCAGATTGGGATACATGATGTGAAATTCAGAAAGAATTAATAAAAAAAATTTTTAATTGTATACATATTTATTTAACTATATAAATGTGTAATTTACATAATATGTATAATCTTATAAAAATATATCACTACAATATCTCACTCTACCTCTGTGTCATGTTCAAAATACATCTTGGGGGCCAATATTGGCGAGAACTATGATAAAATCCTTATAAGACATCAAAATTACTATTGTTTTCAAATATAAAAATGTTTATAATAGTTGAGTATGGTGACACTTGCTTTTTATCTCACCATTTGGGAGATAGAGGCGGGTGGACCTCTGTGAGTTTGTGTCAAGCCCTGTCTACACAACCAGTTCCAAGCCAGCCAGGGCTACAAAGAAACATCCTTCATCAACAGCAATAGCAATGAAGTTAAGCAATCAGCAGAGGACAAACACAAGTTGAAAAAAAGTATGCTCTTCCCTCATACAATCTATTCTGTTCTTCCAGCAAAAATATCAAATGTGGACCATGTGCCAAACCCACTACTAACTTGACAATATCTCATGTTGAGACAAAACTCCTGCCTTCCAAGGGTCCAGTCTCATGCTCAAAGGCAGCAAACAGGCAGGTGATAAATGCAATGTTTACTAATTACTAAGCTGTTTAGTACACAGAGCCAGAACGAGAGCCACATATCAAATAGGCATTTCCTGTACAACCCCATCCAGTCTCACACAAATCCTGAATTCCAACCTATTTCTTTAAACCTGTTGTTAGAAATCTTTATGGTAATCGGATAGGACTTTAATTCTTCTGTTATGCTATTGGACTCTAAAGCAAATACATGCTACCAAAGTTCTTGATTCAGTGTTTCCCAATCTCAACATGGCTGATGCCTTGGAGAACAGGTGACAGGAGCTGTGGGTGGAGAGTGAACTTGAACACATACCACATGCAATTCAATTCCCCGGAACTCTATAACCTCACTGGATGTTTCGGGGGAGGGGGGAATCTCTACCAAATATGTAAGTTTGGGAGAAAAAATGGTTTCCATGAAAGTTGTGTCAAGGAAACTCTGGGATTTTGTGGAAAGCTGCTGAGCTCCACGGGCAACTTGAAGGACCTGTGTGCTCTCCCAGGAGGCAGCTGCATTGGCAGAGAGCACTGGGCATCCACACATTTTATCATGCAGAAGGTTCCCAGAGATTCAATAAAAAGCATTATTTTTACTTCTTACTAAGGGCATATGTAAGTGAAACTAGCTTTTTCCCTTGCACAGGGGAAAGAACACAATGAATCTGCTGCCTTGGTTCAAGCGCCAGCAACGTCCACCACTGTGTTCCACCGCAGGAGTACACACATCAACAAAGCAGAAAGGCAAAGAGGCCTTGAGAAACCCTGCAGTAGCCCTCCCAAACCCCTGAATCGGAGCAGATCACCAAGTTTCCGTTTCCCCTTCTTGGTCCCTCAGTCTCCTTTTTCTGTTTCCTGGACCTACAAAGCACAGCATTTCTCCCACATTCTTTTGCAGTGCGACTCTGAAGCTAAAGAGGCAACAACATTTGAGACTACCGTTTTCAGAGCCAACAGGACCAAGATTCTAGAAGAACCCTTCAGCACACATTACAAGTAAATCTAGGAATTGTTCTCTCACTTCATTCAATCCTTTCAGCAGAGCTGCCTCAGATGCTCAGTGTGTACAACTACTGTGAACTGTGGGACTGTGCTTCACTAGCCTCGTCAAACAAGCAGGAGACTTGATTCTCTGAAGTGTCCAGTGAAGAAGTGGGAAGATGAGCTTGACATAGGGAGAAATATTTACAAACTATGGGCATACCGAAGGACTAGTATCTAGAACGTATAGAGACGTTTTAAAACTCAATGGCTACAAAAAATAAACATACAAATCAAAATGAGTCAAAACCTCAAATTCCTCTGAGAAGTATGAAACGGTAAATTAAAGGCACACAAACCTGCTCAGTTTCCAGACTTACTGCTTACATGCAGGCTCACTGTAGGAATGTAATAGGGGTCTGTGAAATGAGAGTTTTTATGGTCACAGTGTACAAAGGTACATAAGACAACTAACTTGTGCATTTAAAATGCTTTATTTTCATCCTGGTTTCCTGTTCCCCAACACCTCACAGATTCTCCTCACCAAACCTCATGTTCTTTCTCTTCCTAGTAACAATCATCACCATCACCATCACTATCATCTTCTACAAAACAAAAATGAAAACAAGCAACAGATTAATATGACCAAAAATATCCAAAATTTAAAAAAAAAAGTCGCTCCAGGAAAAAACCATGCAGTTCATTTTGTATTAGCCAACTACACTTGGGCATAGGGCCTGCTCTGGATTGTGGCTCTTATACCTAGTGACTCGCCGTTAGAGATTGATCAGTTTTCCTTTTTTACCAGCAGATGTTTTACAAATAGCTTCGTGGTGAAAACACTTTTTAAATTCAAAATAAAGAGAAAAAGTTTGGTTTGGATAGAAAATGTCACAGCACATTTGTCTTATCGCAACACAAATCGTATCTACTAAACATTTACTTCTCCTGTGGGGGGTATGATGGAGCTACTGTGCCAAGTTGAGGTCAGAGAACAACCGTTCCATTCTGGGTCTCTCTTTTTATTGCATGCACACCTGGGACTTGGCTTAAGTGAGTAGGCTTCCCTCTGAGCCACCTAGTCTGGTGGCTTTAAAACAAGTTTTTTATAAAGTCTTGCAATAAGACCTAAGGTCTAGGGATGTGTTTCTAAAGCATGATAGGACACAGAATAACATGGAGGAACTTGAAGAAGTGCATATCCGAGAGAAAGCCCAAACCTTGTGTTTGTGGCAAGCCTTAGCGAAGCTGGTGTTACTTGGAACCTGATCCTTCCATACCTCAGGTAAAAAGCAAATAAGGCATGTTCCTTGCTTCATTACTTTATTAAGGGAGCTTGATACTGTGCTTAGCTACCAAGAAAAATCATTTATTTCTCTGTCACTTTATTTACTCACCTGAAGCAAGGTAAATATAAAGTGTTACTTGCTATTTATTTAGCTTTTAGAAGACAGCACAGGAAACGTATCCTGAGAGGGCAGGACTTCTTTTCTTCAGGTAATAGTTATATTTATTTTTGACAAAAGCTTTAATAAATAATTATAAATATAAATTGTTCATATAAAATTTCTACAAAAAATGTATTTCAAAACATTAAAGAAAGTCATTAATTTTGCAACAGGCCATCAATTCTATCCAATGATTACAATAAACTCAACTAAACATCTTAGTAATGAACATGTATCCTATCTTCACATCTTATGTGTGTGTGTGTGAGTGTGTATGTATATGTGTGTGTTAATTTAATTATATTTATAAGTAAAAGAGAATGGGATTTAGAACAGGTAAAGACCTGCAGGGTCTTTTAAACTCATGAGTTATGTATAAACTGAAGAACATGGGGTCTCCATGTACATAACCTCTAATAACCCTGTGAAAGAATATTCAAGGCTAGTTACCTTCCATGTTTCATGAGAAGAGAAGGCTAGGTCAGAAACCTTCCTATATATATGTTATATTTAATCAGAAGAAATAATTTCATACTACTTTTATCAGGCCTTCGTTTACCATTTTCTAAGAAATTCTGACTGTCTGAATGTTCCCTAAGATATATTGCAAACATGATGATATTTAAACCTTATAAGATAAGATAGCTCGCTGAGTTGGGGTGTCATCAGTTATAGGTAATAAAGGCCAAATACCAAATCATTCATTCTTCATAGAGGGATGAAAATGCCCATGCACTGGAACTCTGATGACCTTGGATGTTGGCTCCTTGTGTTGTTGGCCCAAAAGAAACACACCAGGCAGGGAGTACTGTTGAGGCAGGCACTCACTTTATTAAACTAAAGAGAAGGCAAGGAGGTGGTCTATTAGGTGTGGAGTGAGGTGACAAGGGGAATGGGGTGACTATGTGGGGCCAATAAGTTCACTTTATGGCAGCAGTAGCTAGGCAGGCAAGGACTGATACAGGTGCTGACCATCCCTGGGCAGAAGTGAAAGAGACAGGTCTCAAAAATAGAACCAGGCTTGGACAGGTCCACTAGGCTGTTTGGAACAAGGCCCAACACTTGGAGAGTGGGAGGAATGGATTTCTCTGCGGTGATTGTGAACCAAATGGCATGTGATCTGAAGAGTCCTTACAAAGTATCTTTTCTTAAAAAGTTAAAATTTGTCTAAAAACTAAGACCATAGAATAACCTGGATAAAAGAGAGTGAGAAATACACTAAGTATTTAGTGGAGGTCAAAGCTTGAACTCAGATGTTCAGTTGGTTAAATAAATTGGCCATTACTGAAATCTGAACAGCCAAAGGCAATTCACTGTACTCAGGTTCCTTTGTAACACCCACAGGTTCTGCAACACTGGGTTCCACACACAAACAGATTCAAACAACTGAAGATCAGAAATAAAAGTCTTGGAAGATCAGGAATTCAAGGCCATACCTAAACATAGTAAAAGCAATATACAGCAAACCAGTAGCCAACATCAATCTAAATGAAGAGAAACCTGAAGCAATCTCACTAAAATCAGGGACTAGACAAGGCTGTCCATTCTCTCCCTATCTATTTAATATAGTACTTGAAGTTCTAGCTAGAGCAATTAGACAACAAAAGGAGGTCAAAGGGATACAAATTGGAAAGGAAGAAAACAAAATACCACTATTTGCAGATGATATGATCGTATACTTAAGTGACCAGAAAAACTCCACCAGAGAACTACTACTGCTGATAAACAACTTCAGGAAAGTGACTGGATATAAAACTAACTCAAACAAACCTGTAGATGTCCTATACTTGAAGGATAAACAGGCTGAGAAAGAAATTAGGGAAACAACACCCTTCACAATAGTAGCAAACAATATAAAGTATCTTGGTGTGACTCTAACCAAACAAGTGAAAGGTCTGTATGGCAAGAACTTCAAGTCTCTGAAGATAGAATTGGAAGAAGACCTCAGAAGATGGAAAGATCTCCCATGCTCATAGATTGGCAGAATTAGTATAGTTAAATGGACATCTTGCCAAAAGCAATATACAGATTCAATGCAATTCCCATCAAACATCAACTTAATTCTTCAAAGACTTAGAGCAATTCTCATATTCATATGGAATAACAAAAAACCCAGGATAGCAAAAACTATTCTCAACAATAAAAGAACTTCTGGGGGAATCAGCCTCCCTGACCTCAAGCTGTACTACAGAGCAGTAGTGATAAAAACTGCATGGTATTGGTACAGTGACAGGCAGGTAGATCAGTGGAATGGAATTGAAGACCCAGAAATGAACCCACACACTTATGGTCACTTTATCTTTGAAAAAGGAGCTAAAACTATCCAGTGGAAAAAAGACAGCATTTTCAACAAATGGTGCTGGCTCAACTGGAGGTCAACATGTAGAAGAATGCAAATTGCTCCATTCCTATCTCCCTATACAAAGCTCAAGTCCAAGTGGATCAAGGACCTCCACATAAAACCAGATACACTGAATCTAATAGAAGAGAAAGTGGGGAAAAGTCTCAAACACATGGGCACAGGGAAAAAGTTACTGAACAAAACACCAATGGCTTGTGCTCTAAGATCAAGAATCAACAAATGGGACCTCATAAAATTGCAAAGCTTCTGTAAGGCAAAGGACATTGTCCATAGGACAAAACAGCAACCAACAGATTGGGAAAAAATATTTACCAATCCTCCATCTGATAAAGGGCTAATATCCAATATATACAAAGAACTCAAGAAGTTAGACTCCATAAAACCAAATAACCCTATCAAAAAATGGGGGAACAGCGCTAAACAGAGAATTCTCAACTGAGGAAACCCCAAATGGCTTAGAAACACCTAAAGAAATGTTCAACATCCTTAGTCATCAGGGAAAGCAAATCAAAACAACCCTGAGATTCCACCTCACACTAGTCAGAATGGCTGAGATCAAAAACTCAAGTGACAGCAGATGCTGGTGAGGAAGTAGAGAAAGAGGGACACTCCTCCATTGCTGGTGGGATTGCAAGTTGGTACAACCACTCTGGAAATCAGTTTGGCAGACCCTCAGAAAATTGGACAAAATGCTACCTGAGGACCCAGCTATACACTCCTGGGCATATACTCAGAAGGTGCTCCAACATGTAATAAGGACACATGCTCCACTATGTTCACAGCAGCCATATTTATAATAGTCAGAAGCTGCAAACAACCCAAATGTCCCTCAACAAATGAATGGATACAGACAATGTGGTACATTTACACAATGGAATACTACTCAGCTATTAAAAACAATGACTTCATGAAATTCACAAGCAAATGGATGGAACTTGAAAATATCATCCTGAGTGAGGTAACTCAGTCACAAAAGAACAAACACAATATGTACTCACTGATAAGCAGACATTAGCCCAAAAGTTCAGAACACCCATGATACAATTCACAGCAACCGTTGGACCGTGTGTGGGGTCCCAGGTGGAGGATTTGGAGAAGGGACTGAAGGAGCTGAGGGAGTTTGCAGCCCCATGGGGAGGGAGCAACAGTGTCAACTGATCAGAGTCCCCAGTACTCCCAGAGACTAGACCACCAACCAAAGAATGCATATAGAGGGACCCATGGTACTAGCCACATATGTGGCAGAGAAGGGCCTTGTTGGCCATCAGTGAGAGGAGAGGCTCTTGGGTCTGAGAGTGTTAGATGCCCCAGAATAAGGGAATGCCAGAGAGGAAAGATGGGAGTGGGTGGGTAGATGGTGGAATATCCTCATAAGGCAGGAGAGGGGGATGGGATAGGGGGTTTCCAAAGGGGAGACCTGGAAAGGAAAAAACATTTGAAATGTAAATAAAGTATAAAAATAAAATTTAAAAAAAAGAAATATAGTGTCATATGGAACACGTACAAACATTCTTTGGCATTATTCCTTCAATGATGGTGGTTATCAACTATTCCTGAGGTATTTACAGTATATTAATAAGTAATTGAGATAGCCTAGATGTGTAAGATGTCAAATATTACCAGTGTCATTTTATGTAAAGCACTTGAACATTTGTAGATTTTGGAGGTCTTGTAGTTGGTTAACCTTCCCAGGACATGACTGTGTCCACGTATAAATAGTCAGATCAGAGGAATGAATGTCAGCTGTTAAGGTAAAGCTACCAGTTTGAAGGATGTTGTTAGTACAACCCGACCACTTGACTGAGAAGGACAGAGATGCAGATAACATCTCAAGGACAAATTTAAAGAGTAAAACATTCAATGAAGTCACAGCCAAGCAGTTTGGGATAAAATACCAGGGACAAGAGCAGTCAGTCATCAGCAGAAACATCTCAAGAGCTGGAGTGAAAGGCAAGTTGCTGAGCCTGACCTCAGCACAGTGCTGTACATGATATGGTCATTGTACTACACACACAGGACACAGATGCAGGAACTTCTGCTTGTTTCACATCACACAGACACAAATCAGAGCCATAGGAATGGCATCATGACCTACCCTAGAAGAAAAAAATGCAATAAGTCTCAATTAACAAATCAACTATTCTTTCATTAGGGGGCTTATATCTCATCTTAATTATGCTTTTTGCACAACTGAAGTTAATAGTTTAATAAAATCACTTTTTGAAAGTCAGGATCTATAACTGAGAAAAATCAAAATTATACTGTTACTTGTATAAAATCATTAAGTGTTTTCATTTAATAAAGTATTTTAGTAAAGTAGAAAGAGAATGTAACTCTAGTCTGGCAGAATATTTTAAATACTGTAGTATGTAAAAGCAACAAGCTATATTAAGCAGTGTATTACATGGTGGAATCTTAAAAACTTTCCCATGACTAGAGAATATACAGTGACCACCACAATAGCCATATCTATTAAACAATTGGCCAGAGACTGTATTAGTGTAATACGTTAAGAAAAATACTTGAAAACACAGGCACTATTTAAAAGGACACAATGGCATATACACAAATTATAGTAGTATCTACAGACAATACTAGAATTAGTAAGTAATTTTAACAATATTTCCATATTTAAAATTTAAATTAAAATCAATTTTAAAAGAGAACATGGCATCCTAAAACACTGTCCTCTATAATACCATCAAACACTTAAGGAACAAACTGAAATAAAGATGTGTGAGGTCTCCCACTAACATATCCGAAATATTGCTAAAAGATATTAAAAATCTTGCCATAGATTAGAAAACTCAATATGGCAAAGATGACATTTCAACCCTAAATAATTTGCAGATTCAACGAAGCCTTGTTGAAATATGCATTCTGGCAAAATGATTGAAATTCACATAGAAGCACAGATGGTAATAATATCTGAAATAATTTTGAAGAGAATGAATAAACCTTGTAGGTTGAACTACAACCTACTGAGAAGTGTTATGAACCTGTGTTAATTTGGACAATACATCACAGTCTCAGGACTAGATAGCTGCACAGGAGTGCTAGGTAGAGCGCAGTTGCCTACAGAGATGTCTGGCTTCCGGCAGAGTAGCTGAAGAGTAGTATACCTGCTGGCTTTGCCATCCAAACCTAGTTCCCCAAATACCAACTCTGAGACTTCTTACATGTGAACTGAGTGCCTAGACCAATAGCTTTGGCTCATTCCACTATCTCATACCTCACTTCTCCCATTTAAACTACTCTAAGTCATACCACATGGCTAGTTATCTCTCCTTTAGTGTCACGTGACCATCTTCCTCAGAGTTTGGGACAAATCTTTCCATCCCCTGACTCGATTCCAGAATCCTCTCGATGTACCTGAACTTCCAACTCCCTATGTCTTCCCTGATAGGCCAACAGCATTTTATTGACAGGTGATACTTCCATACATTACACAAAAGAGTCTCTCTATTTCCCACCTTTTATTCTAATAAAAGTCTTTTTTCTTACAATAATAAACTGTATATAATAACAACAATTATGAAAACTACCAGATAAGATTTACATTCACAATGTCCAGTCCATATGTATCAAAAAAACTTGGAGAAAGTACTCTACTATCTATCCTATCTTGGTAAGTTCAGAGTTTTGTACCTAAATCAATTTCTATCATAACTTGCATTGCCAACCTAAAGCATCTTTTTAGACCTAAAAAATATTTTCATAATCTTAAACAACTTAAGCTTAATTGTGAGACTATAACTATGTAGTCTTCAACCTCATCAGAGCCCTGAGAAAGAATAAATATAACCTGAGTATGTAGGAAGTACAGTCAAACAGCTTCCAAAACTCTAGAAATGACTGGGAAAGGTGGTTGCCTAGATAGTCCCTGAAAATTTCTTTGTGTTGATGGAGCATCATCTCCAGCTTTCTGCCTCAGAGTATTGGACAGATTTTTTTGTGAAACAGGAAATATGGAAGGCTTGCCTACCTTGTCCTTAAAAATCTCAACAGTTGACTTTCCTGTGTCTTGTTTGTCCAGATTGGACAGCATTCTCTCTGCACTTGAAGCAAGGGCAGTTAATTACCCAGTGGCTAACTTACCACATATGAAGGAAACTACATAATGAGGTTCTGTGATATTCTTCATCTTCTTTGCAGTAGAATGGAAGTATTGTCAGAAGCAAACCTGTCTCATTGTCAAAAAGGTCTTTATTAATAAAACATCTTTCAGTACTTTAAATATTTAAATGATGTTTTTGAAGACTATCTATAGTATATCTGAAGAGACTAATGTTGCTTGTTTCTAACTATTTACTATCTATTCATCCTTGGAAACATATTTCTGTAACCAACTAAACTAGAATCTAACATGACTATGAGTTTGATTCTCTGACTATTAACTTGCATTCTTAAACTATCCAAAAGAGTTTGTGATCTCAGCATTTTAAAAGGACCAAAATTTAACATTTCTTTTAAAGAATTATATAGTTCTCTGGTGGAATTCTTGGGGTCACTTAAGTATACAATCATATGATCTGCAAATAGTGATATTTTGATTTTTTCCTTTTCAATTTGTATTCCTTGACCTCCTTTTGTTGTCTAATTGCTCTAGCTAGAACTTCAAGTACTATATTTAATAGATAGGGAGAGAGGGGGCAGCCTTGTTTAGTCCCTGATTTTAGTGGGATTGCTTCAAGTTTCTATCCATTTAGTTTGATGTTGGTTACTGGTTGCTCTATATAGCTTTTACTATGTTTAGGTGTGGGCCTTGAATTCCTGATCTTTCTGAGACTTTTAACATGAAGGGCTGCTGAATTTTGTCAAATGCTTTTTCAGCATCTAATGAAATGATCACATAGTCTTTTTCTTTGAGTTTGTTTATGTAATGAATTACATTGATGAATTTCTGTATATTGAACCATCCCTGCATTCCTTTGATGAAGCCTACTTGATCATGGTGAATGATCATTTTGATGTGTTCTTGGATTCAGCTGGCAAGAATTTTATTGAGTAATTTTGCATCAATGTTCATAAAGAAAATTGGTCTGAAGTTCTCTTTGTTTGGACTTTGTGTGATTTAGGTATAAGCATAATTGTGGCTTCATAGAACGAATTGACTAGTGTTCCTTCTGTTTCTATTTTGTGGAATAGTTTGAAGAGTATTGATATTAGATCTTCTTTAGAGGTCTGATAGAATTCTGCACTGAACCCATCTGGTCCTGGGCTTTTTTTGGTTGGGAGACTTTTAATGACTGCTTCTATTTCTTTAGGGGTTATGGGACTTTTTAGATAGTTTATCTGATCATGCTTTAACTTTGGTACCTGGTATCTGTCTAGCAAATTGTACATTTCATCCAGACTTTACAATTTTGTTGAGTATAAGCTTTTGTAGTAGTATCTGATGATTTTTTGAGTCTCCACAGTTTCCGTTGTTATGTCTCCTTTTTTATTTCTAATTTTATTAATTTGGATACTGTGTCTGTGCTCTCTGGTTAGTCTGGCTAACAGTCCCCAATGGAGGTGTTAGAGAAAGGACTGAAGGATCTAAAGAGATTTGCAACCCCATAGAAAGAACAACAATATCAACCAACTAGATCCCCTAGAGCTCCCAAGGACTAAGCCATCAACCAAGGATTACATATAGCTCCAGCTGCATATGTAGCATAGGATGGTCTTGTCAGGCATCAATGGAAGGAGAAACCCTGGGTCCTATGAAAACTAGATAGATGCCCCAGTGTAGGGGAATTTAGGGCAGGGAGGCAGGAGTGGGTGAGTGGGTGGTGGAACACCCTCATAGAAGCAGGGGGAGAGAGGATGGAATAGGGGGTTTCTGGGAGGGGGGCTGGGAAAGGGGATAACATTTGAAATGTAAATAGAAAATTATCCAAAAAAAAAAAAGAATTATATAAGTACAATGTCTTAAAAAGAAATGGTACATAGTATGTTGTAGCCAAATATAACCTCACTTTTGCATCAATATAGAAAGATCTATACCAATGTAACATTTTGGCTAGTACTAACTTTATAGTTTAAGAGTAGATTAAATAATCTATATTTTATTTCTATTGTTCCCATATTACTTTTACATTTCCCTTTTTCTTTTCATCCCCCTTGCTGATCTTTCCCTTTGTTTCTTCCCTGTCCAAGATCATAACAACTTCTAATCAATTCCCTTAAATGACAACAAACATCCATTTACTCCACCTCTTGGGAGTGGGAGCATCACTCTCTTAAAATTGTTTCCTACTAATTTGAGGTAGGTTGTCAATTTCATTTTGGGAACGTCCTAAAACTTGGGGGTTTAGCCAATCTTAAGAAAAATAGCTGTAGTATTTTCTGTTCAGTCTCTGTTCTGCATGATGAGAAAGTTCAGGATTTAACTGAAGTTCTGAATGAACAGTCTGTGATACTGGATGATGAAGTTGTTCCTGAAGCAGATTTTGAGGAAACAGCATTGAGGGTGTCTGAGGTAGGATCACCTGGGCTACTTGTCTTGTACTCTTTGGTGACTGCTCCTTTTGTTCTGAAAATATATAAACTTTCAAAGGTAGTATACATTTCTGCATTAAGTATGGAATGTTGGTATGTATGATTAGGTTGGAGATGATCCTTTGCTCTCTGTTCTAGCAGGTAAGGCTTATGTCTTTCTTTATAACTTAATTTGAACTGTACAACAAAACTGTAATAGAAATTTCTATTTAGGCCATTTGAAAGAAAGGATTGCAAGATAAGTCCAGAGGATTTTGTAGACAACAAGATTTATTGGCTATACATAGCTGAAGTTATGGCTGGAGACTTTTTCATGTCACATCCTGTCTCAAAGCTGTTTCTATGTAGAAAGATCAGCATTTATTTTGCCTGTTTTGTTCTTCTTTTTGATTTCTTTCTTCCTGTCTGCACTGAATATTTTCAGAGGTGTCCCCCTGTCAAAGCTGATGTTTATCAATTTGGAATGAATGCAATATTTTCTTTTCTTTTGGAAACAAATAAAAAGCCTCTCCCCCAGCATAGCATCTTTCCTTACCTCCATTTTGAAGTAAGGACATCCTTAATATAGATAACCTGATTTAGTTCAGTAGTTTTTTTCCATAAGCCAGTATCTATCAGCAGCTATTGTGTTTTGTTCATTAAAATCCAAAAAATTTACAGTTAATAAACCACTATGTAATCTAGCTCTGGGGGTCTTTGTTGCCCCTTTTTGTTTGTTAAGCATTTCCTTTAAAATATGATTAAATATTCTACAACTACTTGACCTGTGGGATTGTAAGATAGAACTGTAACATTTTCCATGCCATAATGTCTAAAACATTGTTGTATTCTAATGGATACAAATGTTTAAGCATCATCAGCTTCAATCTGTAAAGGCATTTCCAAGTGGGATGGTTTGTATATGCCTGGTCCTGAGAATAACACTATTAGCTCATAGTGCTTCCAGTTAATATGCTCTTCCTTATAATAAAAATAATTAGGGAAAATACTATTCTGCTCCATACTTCTAACATTCCTAATTTAAGCAAATATAAAGTATAGTTCCACAGGTTAAATAATTGAGCTCACACAATATGCCTCAATTTGTCTAACACCATGAGAAAAGAGTTGGAACATGCCCACACCTGACTGTAAGAGACTTTGGTCAAGACACTGGGCTTCTATTTACCCAAGTCAATATGCTAACCATAAATCAAAAGCTTAAACCAGAATACTTCCTCATTTATTTTTAGTGCTGTCTATAAATAAAAAAGAGTAAAAAATACAGATGATTATGGATTAAGAAGGTTATTGATTATGAACATTATATAGGCATATTTGAATTCTAGAAGTCTAGAAGATATTTGTTTTCCCATATATGCTATCCAAGACATGACTATAGAAGATCTGGAATCAGGCACATGATGTACACATGTAGAAAATTATTTGCAATTACATATTCAATAAAGAAAATGTTAAATAAATAAGGCAAGAATGCTATTTGTTCATGAGGGACACTGTGGCTCTTGTGTTTCCCATAATACTTTACTTATACGTATTTCTACATCTCTCTTATCATCATCTCCAATAATATGACCTTATGTGGAATGCCCTCCCCCCATTGCAGTAGACTGTTTTTGTCCATTCACTGAACTTCCACATTCTCTAATGAATTCTTTTCATTTTGTACTTTGGGTTATCAATGTCATGAACTCAACAATAAAGATCTTGTGTATGAAGGTAGCCACCTTTACAAAGTGTGCATTACCAATTGATTTAAGCAGTCTGGGGGACTTTCTTTATCCAACAGTAAAATTTCAGACAAACTGAAAAGGTACTCTTTATTATTTCATTTTCAGAATTAATTAACTTTAATGAAATTTAGAAATGCTGACTGATCACAAGATTGAGCCATTAATTCCTCTGAAACATGAATTGTCAAAATTAACATTTGAGGACGACCCAATCAATATGGCACTGAAATCCTTGTTTTGAGCTCTTAGTTTGCTGAAGCAAAATCTGACTTATTTTCACAATATTATGAATGGGGATAGGAAGGTTATCCCTAAGATTCACAGCTAATTAAAATTTTTAAATTGTATAATTTGAAAATTGGTCTTTGCAACAAAATCACCCACTCAACCTTGAGCACGGCATTCTCTGTGCTCAGTTGTAATGAGCTGTTTTGCGCAGGATGCAATCCTTGACATTTGTCATAATCCTCAGACCACCCAAATATAGCAATCTACTATTTGGAAAAGACACCCTAGAAACCTCTCCCTCTCTCTACTTCAGGCCATATTTTTAAAGAGCTATCAGTCATCTGCTGAATTCCCTCATCATACTAATGGCTTCTATAAATACTCTGACATATCATCCTTCTCTACATTGTCTAGAAAGAAAGGAGAGAAATGTGTCCTCAGAGTCTGCAACCAGGACCACAAGGTGCTCCAACTCAGGTGATCATGACAGTCAAATCATTACAGACCCCCAAGCTAAGTCATATGTATAGCATTGAACAAGTCTTGAATAGGAGAAGCATTGTAAGATATGAGACCATAGCAATTGTCCCGAATACCTTTAAAATTCTACATTCTACTGCTTAATGGTGGGCTATAATTGATTTATCTTGAGTTCTTTAAGACATCTTTTTGGGTGAGAGAGATTCTATTTTAAACTCCTGTCTCAACTCAGGCTGCTATAGAAAATACTGTCAAGGAGCTGGTTTCCTATAAACCACTTGATTTTCAGCTTGTGCATTCCAAGCACTAGAGAGGCAAATGATTGACCTGCCAACATGGCTGGCTCTTGACAAACTTCAGTTGTTTTACGAATATGTTCTTATATGGTCTTTTTCCCCCTCATCTTATAAAGCAACTAACCTACAAAAACAACAACTTTTTGAAGTTATTTAAAGTCAATTCCTTCCTACTGCCCAATCTCCAAATACCATTCTATTGGAGAGTAGTGTTTTAATATTGAAATGTGGGTGGGGCACAAACATTTAATCTAAAATGCAACCTTGAATAAAATCAAGACTTGAGAAAAAGATTATCAGTTTGTACTCTCTTCACTGGACAGATTTCAACATGTATGCTTTTTATATTCACCATAAAATGAAGAGCCATAGTTACCAGTTAAAACCTACATTCCTCAGACAGAAGTGGCATAAATCCTCTATGCCACCTTATGATAATCTTCCCTACCATCAACCAAAAGGGGGAGGGTGTGATCAAGCATTTTGTGATGATTGTTAAAGGCAACATATAATTTGTCATCCAAGTCTCTGACACTAAGAGAAACTGCAATTAATAATTACTCTAATCATTAATATAGGTCTAAGTACTAATTAATCTAATTATGGATAATTATTTTGAGCACAAATGGGCTTGTGTGCCTGATGTCCATATAGGCACCATGCAGAAATTATGACAGGTTTCTTATTACTGAAATGTTTTACACTCATGACAGAGCCGACATCTTTGTCCCTGTTTGACAGATGAGAAAACAAAGGCTAAGAAAAGTAAACAATAAGGTAAATCAAGGACCGGATTTTAACTGAGCTTCTTATGTGCCCAGAAGCCTGTGAATTTGTTACCAAGTTGCTTTACTATAAACAAGAGAAAGTATACTGACCAAGAAAGGGTATAATTATAGATACCTGCCTCTATCACCCCACCACCATCTCTGAGCAGAAGATATTAAAGACAAATTACCTGGTCAGAGGTCAAAGAAAAGTAAAAAAAAAAAAAAAAATCTGAATTTTCACAAATGCTTGAAAACTGTGACAGTGTTGATTTCCAGGTCAGCCTAACTGCACTGCAGAGTTATGGTAGCATTCTTCCTTCTAAAGCCAAGACCCTTAGGCAAGAAATGCCCTAAAAAAATATGGACGGAAAGCTTAACTTCTATAATGGGTACTAAGTGAATGAAGTCACTCCAGTTTCTAGGTTCTCAAACCCTGGAATCCTGTGTATGGAAGATATAGATATTGACTCACAATATTCACAATGGGCATACATCCTGGAGAACCTTGCTATAGCCCCTCAAAGTATGGTCACTTAACTAACTGAGATTCATTGTGATGTCACTGAGAAATCAAAAGTCAATGTGTGTGTGTGTGTGTGTGTGTGTGTGTCTATCTGTCTCTGTGTATGTGTGATATGAATCTCTGTATGTTTATGTGTGTCTCTATCTCTGACTCTTCTCTCTCTTCTCTCTTCTCTCTCTCCTCTCTCTCCCCTCTCTCTTCTCTCCTCTCTCTCTCTTTCTCTCTCTCTTTCTCTCTCTCTCTCTCTCTCTCTCTCTCTCTCTCTCTCTCTCTCTCTTATATGCAAGCCAAAAACAATGAGTGGACTGGCAATATATCCCCAATAATATAATAGTGGCACTTTAATCTTTGGTGTAACCAATAACTGCCTAATTGTCTAATTGAACTTAAGGCTTGCTCAATATGGATGAGCTCCCTCATAGAATATCCAGTCCAATGTGGTCAGCCCCAAATACCTGTGTATATGAGCAAAACTAAATTGACTCATCAGGTTGAATATGTTCATATGCCTGTATATAAAATTTAAAAAGAGGTAATGAATTTGAGAGAGAATCAGAGACACATAAGAGAAGTTTGGGGTTGAGAGAAGAGACCAGAAAATACTGTAAATACAGTGATCGTGCATAAAATCTTCAAAAAAAATATTTTAAATGAAAATTTTAAATTATTCCAATGCTATCAAACTAGTGCTTTAATATTGTGACCAACCTAGTCAGACCAGTGAATACTAAAAGCACAGAATCATTATCATATCTCATTTTCTGAAAATAAATTTTGCATGGGGAATGCAATGAGTGAAATGCCTTAAGAATGGATAGAGTATCCTATACATCTGTGCATGATTTGTAATATTTTTCTTACATTTTTATTTATTTATGAGAGACATGCATATCACAGAACAGATATAGAAGTCAGACAAGTAGTCTGTGTTGGTTCTTTCCTTCCATCATCCAGGTCTTGGGATAGAACTCAGATGATCAGTTTGAGGGACATGTTTTCATATTACTAGCTATCTGGTGGGGGGAATGAAAGTTTCTGCTATTTGTTGCAGTCATCAAAAGCAAGCCCACATCTCCTAAGACTATTCCAACAAGAGCAGAGTACTTCCAGTGGGATATATTTGCCAGTGATTGTTCACTGATTATCCCCATGGAATGACACTATATCAAGGACTGTGTTAGCTTCTGCTGCTAGCAAGGTCAGCTTTGATAAGTGGAAGAGCTTATTGCTAAGCATATGCATAACCTGCATCTCTAGTTCAAGGCCATTTTGTTTATGAACACAACAGATAATGAAGTAACCACAGAAACAGGCTGATTGATAAAGTCATGTTCACTACTTCACTATTAAACTTTTCTTATGGTAGACCACTGTTTTGTGAGGACTCCTACAGCATAACACCTCCACGTATGTTAACAATTGACACATCTACCCATATACTTCTTACCTAGACCTTGGTATCACCAATTTTCCAATGATACTTCTTCCAAATCCCTAGTTAATGCAAAGAAACCAGGCCCTTATACACCATGAATGATCTTTGGTGAAGCAACGGTACATGTGGAAGATAATGAAAAAGAGGAATTACTGGAGAGTCACCTTGCAGTACTCCAAGAAGCCTAGTGAAGGAATTCATTATAGATAAAGAAGCTCTAACTAGTGCCCACCTGGCCATCCCAGCATCAATTGCATAGGTATCTTCTCTCTATTCTCTCTCTATTGACTAAGCATTATAGCACTAAAATATGTCACACAGTAAAGAAATATATTTTACACAGTAAAGAAATATATTTTAACCAAAACCTTAATATTAGTTCACTTGTGACATAGATATTGGCATTAATAACTTGCATTTTAATAGAAGTCTAAAAAATCCAAGTATTGCTTTGCTACTAAGACCTTACTTGTCTATAGTTTTTTCTGTTTTAGAGAGGCCATATCACAAAGCAGAGCATCTTTAACATGCTTGTCTGGGGTTCCTATACATCTACCTGCTTTGAGCTCATTTTGATTTTTAGTTTAATTCCACATTATCTGAGTCCTATCAGATAGCCCCAATGAGCTTTCTTTATGCAAACTCTTCCTTGGTCTTTTTACGTAGTCTACTTTTAAAATATTTTCAAAATATTTTCATTTAAAAATATTAAAATGTTTTAAAAATATTTGGTATGACAAATACCATTCTGCTTTTGAAGTTATATAACATTTAGAAGATGTCATAATGTAATTCAAATCTTAGTATAAAATTCATCATTTCTGGGCTTCTCTAACAGATTGGTCGTGGAACCCAGAGCTCTAGTCGAACCACATGGCTTACTGGTCTCAGCTCATCACTACAAAGGAGTAGATCTGCCCAGTGTAGAATACAATGCAGCATTCATTTGTCTGTGTCTTTTTATTTTAAATGTGTATGGGTTTTGTTGTGCATGTATGTCTATGTATTATATACATCACTGGTGTCCATGGAGGCCAGAAAAGTAAGATAAGAACCCTTCTGAACTGGCATTACAGACAGTTGGGAGATGCCATGCTAGGAATCTAACCTGAGAGAGCAACAAGTACTCTTACTCTGCTGAGCCATCTCTGTAGTCATGCGTCTATTTTTTGATGTCCACTTTGCATGACTTGAGTTGCTATCAGTTGAACCCAATAGAGCTAAATTAAATTTATATTAAGAAGCAATTTTGATAATTAGGCTTCCAATGTATATTTTACAAATGAATGTCCATAACATTGTTCAAAAAGGAATCAATTGCTTCCTTAAGTTATAACTATTTATGGACTTAACCCTACACAAACCAACTGAAATATGTTACTGTGACTGTATTTTCCTTATCCAAAAGTTGAATTGTTGATGTTGTAGAAATCAATAAAGCATGAATGTTCTCAGCATTTGTGGAATTACACCTGTAATTTATCTGGGTATGTGTTCTAGTTTGCTCTAGTTTGGTTGAAAACCACTTGGAAAGGAAAGGGTTTGGGTTTTTTTGTTTGTTTGTTTGTTTGTTTGCTTTCATTTACATCTTACAACTCCCAGGTTACACTCTTATCTCTGAGGAAGTCAGAGCAGTAACTCAATCAGAAACCTGAAGGCAAGAACTGAAGCAGAGGTCATGGAGAATTGCCGTACATTGTCTTGCTTTCCATGGCTTACTCAAACTGTTTTCTTATATGACCTAGAATATGGGGGTAGATGGTTATCCACAGTGAAATGGGATCTCTGAAATCAATCATTAAAATCAAGAAATTACCCCACAGGCATGCTGCCAAGCCAATCTGATGGAGGCAATTCCTCAACTGAGATTCCTTCTTCCAGGGGACTCTAATTTGGGTTAAGTTGACAAACACTACTAAGCACAGTATGTAAAACATAATTTTCTTTCATTTCTTTTCTAAGCCATAAAGAAAATGTAGGAACTTTAAAATAAGAATGTATCGGTGAGGTGGTAGCAAAAACCCAGGTTACTGTCTCAGTTCCAGCCTCTTCTCTATAAAGGTACATTTTTTAATAGGGTCACTAGGTGTTTACAAGCAGCGTGCTCTCCACCTGTTACTGCATGGTGTACACTAAACAGGATCATTTATTTTCATTCTTCCACAGCTAATTGCATGCTTCTTGCTTGCAACATTAAGACAGAAGGTTACTGCCATGTGATAGACCATGTTCTGGCCCTGAAATTCAAGCTGTTAAAAACCAGCTCAAGCCACAAGGAAAAGAAAAAACTTAAGCACTTTGTGAATATGGAGGCTGCAGAAATTTTTATGAAAACTAGAGCCCAAGGGTGAGAAGACACCAATCGACAACACCCTTCAGTACCACAGAAAAATCCAGTCAGTAGCACAAGTCTAACTAAAGAAGCATCTGAACAAAATAGAAATTAACTGATAGATAACATAATAGACAATGATGGCACACTTCTCACTCAAATGTATGTCCAACTCCTAAACATTCTTTCTACCCAAATTTCAGTCAAATCTGTTTAAAAGTTATCATCTAAAAAGAACAGACTAAATATCATCTCTATATTAACAATTATTGTAGATATTGTTACATTTATTTATTTATATATATTGTATATTAGATAGATAGATAGATAGATAGATAGTAGAATCATAACAAACAATTATTTGCAGGCCAGTAATCGCATAATCAATGACAAATGGAATTTTTTTATGCCAAGAGATATTTCAGTATGTTACAGTTTTACAATTCCAAAATAAAGTTGTTTAAAATGAAACAAAACCAAATTAATAAAAATCTGTCCTTCATCCTCCCCGGCTAATACAACACATTTGTTGAAAATTTGTGGCCATTTCTCCCAGACATCAAGCTCTTTTTCCTACTACAGATATTAAGCAACATGCTAGGACATGTACATTATGGGTTTTCAATGGTTCCATACACAATATTAATCAGATGTTCTTTGGGATCTGTAACTGAACACCAGATAGCAATGATACAGCAACAATGGCCACAATAGTCTGATTTCCAGAGGAAACTTGCTATTTTGTCAGAAAAAAAAATCATATTGTATGAATATTACTTACTCCTGAGAAACTTAATACAAATGTAGTTTGAAGAAATGACAGAGAGAAAGGAGCAAGAAGCCCTCAACTTGATCATATCCCCTGAGTCATGACTTCCTGGGCTTCTCTACCTCTGTCCTGAAATTCAATTTCATCATTAGACGTATTCACTATAAATTTTCACCTCTCTCTCTCTCTCTCTCTCTCTCTCTCTCTCTCTCTCTCTCTCTC